>LGTU01001035.1:0-24410 GCA_001314425.1 Phytophthora pluvialis | reverse complement strand
GGTACTTGATGTCGATGTGCTTGGCGCGACCGTGGTTCACTGGGTTCTTCGTCATCTTGATGCACGACTTCACTGACGA
The DNA here is from genome assembly GCA_001314425.1 of Phytophthora pluvialis. Taxonomy (NCBI): domain Eukaryota; phylum Oomycota; class Peronosporomycetes; order Peronosporales; family Peronosporaceae; genus Phytophthora; species Phytophthora pluvialis. The sequence continues at coordinate 24,331 of LGTU01001035.1, read as the reverse complement.
AGATGCCAAATCACTATTCGCTGCTGTCGCTAAAATGTTTGTTCAAGCCGCGGCTGGAATTGACCGAATTGTAGCAGAGCGTACCGCGGATAACAGTGCTGGTTTCTCCTTGCCGCTGGTCTTGCCTCATCAGCTGATAAACATGAATGTATCTTCATTTAACCAGCTTATGAGGGGGCATGAACCACGTTTGCTCGTTCGTCTATCAGAAGTTCAATTTCATAGGATCGGACAACAGCTTTCGCAGCTCCGGCGAGCGTACGCGCGTGAGGAAATATTGCGGCAAACACTGGACTCGTTTCAAGACGAAACAATATCGTTCGAAGATGGATGGAAGCCTGTGGGTGACAGCTACAACCTTTTGAGAAGANATCGTTCGAAGATGGATGGAAGCCTGTGGGTGACAGCTACAACCTTTTGAGACAGCTTTGTGGAGATCTTGCATCCACATTTCCGAATACTGCGACAGTGGAAAGCGAGTTCTCTGTTCTAGGCTGGGAGAAGGACGCTTATCGTAAACGTATGACAGACTTCGCTTTAGAGGGAGTTATGCACGCAAAGCAATTTCAATCACTGCAAGAGCTTGTCGAGAAGTTGAAAGTTTAGGTATACCAATACATTTGCATGATGAATCTCATATTCCCATATCTGAATTCTATAGCTGGCCATGTAAGGCTTCAATATGTACAAGGTGATCTGACCCATATTTGTGCCACATCCATTGACATTATGTACCCATTCGTTCTGCCCCTAAAAGATAACACCCGCGTGGAGCTCTGATAGCCTCTTCGACGGCAGGGCTCACACCCGGTAAGACCGACATCTTCCGTGGTTCTTTTGGTGCCAGAGCCTTAGGACGGCTCACAGATGTGTTCTCAGCGCATACTGTAATAGAACGTGACTTTCCGCTGGACTACAAAATGTCGGAGCTTGCAGGCACAGTTTTCCTAAACTGACCAATGTGAGCTAGAAATTTATTGATGCGCATTAAGCTGTATGCGATCGTTTCGACGCACAGGATCACCGGGAGCTCCGACTCAGCCAGCTCGTCACCTGCAGCAACCGCTGCATCCAAACATTCGGCTTGTGTCGTCTGAAGGCACGCGATTGGCTGGATCACCCGGTGTACTTCAAGTTGTTTTAACCAATCCCACTACTGCCTGTACTTATGTGTCGAACACAACCCCGTTGTGTAAACATGGTGTACCCTCCTTTCCCGCGCTCTTGCGCCTGCTGCGCCAAACTTCGATCACTTCCAAGCTGGGCGCCAATGGACTGGGATGCGGGCCGCGTGACGGCCGTTGGCATGGAGAGCGCGCAGGTGTCGGACGTGCGTCAGGCCGCGAGTCCCGCGGCCTTGCAGCGCCGCCTACTAGCCTTCCTGCGCGGGTTCCGCGTGGGCCCGCTGTTCTACTACCGCGAGCAGCTCCTGGCCAACGCCCGCCGCAAGCACTGGTTCGTGACTGTGAACGTCTCGCACGTGGCGGCCTTCGACCAAGAGCTGCAGGACCTTTTGCTCAAGAGCCCGAAGGAGCAGCTGCCTCTGCTGGAGAGTGCGGCCAAGCAAATGCTGGCGCAACTGCTCGTGTCCAACGCGCAAGAGTCGGTTGCCGCAGATTCGTCAACTTCTGATAACGCCACGGCAACCTTGCCGGACATCCAGGCCATTCTGACCAGTGACCAAGCCCCAGTGGCGCTTCGCCACGTACACTCGCAGGAGATCAACCGCCTGGTGAAAGTGCCCGGAATCGTAATCAGCGCCACTCGAGTGCGCACCAAGTGCGTGTCGGCAACTTTGAGGTGTCGCAACTGCGGCCACACCAAGCGCGTGGCCGTGTCCGGCATGGGCGGCGTGAGCATCCCGCGCATCTGCGACCGAAACCGGGAGGAGGAGAACGGCGTCACCGCCGGAGACATGTGCCCGAAGGACTCGTACATGGTGCTGCCGGACAAAGGCGCGTACGTGGACCAGCAGACGCTCAAGTTGCAGGAGAACCCCGAAGTGGTGCCGACTGGCGAGATGCCGCGTAATCTGGCGCTGATTGCGGATCGTCACTTGGTGGACAGAGCGTCCCCCGGAACGCGCGTTTCGGTGGTCGGCATCACGTCGGTCGTCAACGCGGGAGCCAAAAATGTCGGCGCTGTAGCCATCCGCACGCTGTATTTGCGCGTGGTGGGCATCGAGATCGACGAAGAAGGCGCCGGCCGAGCCAAAGCGACCTTCTCACCGGCGGAGGAAGAGAAATTCCATGAAATGGCAAGGGACCCCAAGCTGTACGAGAAACTGGCAAGGAGCATCGCCCCGTCGATTTACGGCGACTACACGGTGAACATGAAGAAGGCCATTGCGTGTTTGTTGGTCGGGGGCTCGAGGAAGAGACTGCCGGATGGAATGATCCTGCGCGGTGACATCAACGTGCTGCTGCTGGGAGACCCCAGTACGGCCAAGTCCCAGTTCCTCAAGTTTACGGAGAAAATCGCACCTGTGGGTGTGTACACGTCCGGCAAAGGGAGTAGTGCTGCGGGTCTCACGGCGTCGGTTATCCGTGATGCCAAGGGTGAGTTCTACCTTGAAGGAGGTGCCATGGTGCTCGCTGATGGTGGCGTGGTGTGCATCGATGAGTTCGATAAGATGCGCGAGTCGGATCGTGTGGCCATTCACGAAGCTATGGAGCAGCAGACCATTTCCATCGCGAAGGCTGGTATCACCACCATTTTGAACTCGCGTGCCAGCGTGCTGGCGGCTGCGAACCCCGTGTTCGGTCGCTACGATGATATGCGCTCTGCTTCGGAGAACATCGACCTCATGAGCACCATTCTGAGTCGTTTCGATATGATCTTCATTGTCCGCGATATCCAGGACGACGCAAGGGATAGGCAGATGGCTGCCCACGTTGTGCGGATGCACACGAATGCGTTGGCGTCGGCCGCTGGAAAACCCTCAGCTGGTGAGAATGCCTCGAGTGGCGGCGAGTTCGAGCCATGGCTACTGAAGAAGTTCATCACGTATTGCCGTACGCGATGCGCGCCAAAGCTGTCGGTTGGAGCGGCTCAGGCGCTGCAGGACTTCTACGTTGGTGTACGTGACGACGTGCGTCGTACCCAGGGAGGCGAAACGACCATTCCGGTCACTGTGCGTCAACTTGAGGCCCTTGTGCGTATCTCGGAATCGCTGGCGAAGATGCACCTGCTTAGTGAAGCCACCCGCGACCACGTGCAGGAGGCTATCCGGTTGTTCAGCGTGAGTACGATGAACGCGGCCAAGGACGGCGGCACCCAAGGATTGTTCGGCGGTTTCCATGAAAAAGCGCAGGAGGTGGAGCAAAGCATCAACCGCACCTTGCGTATTGGCACGCGTGTCGAGACCAGTGCGTTGTACAGTCGGCTCGAGGCGCAGGGCTACAATCCCAATGCCATTCAACGCGCAATTCGGGCTATGGTGCAGAAGGGGTCACTCCGGCAGCTCAGCCAGTACAAGTTTGTGTCCCGCGTCAAGTAGTCACGCTGCAATTACCCTTGGTAGGACCCAAGGATTGATTCATGCTCACCAATAAAATACTACTATCTTTCGCGACTAATGTGGACGTGGTGCTTGAGCATAGCTTCATGTGCAACGTCAAGCTGGATCATTTGTCTGAGACGGTCATTGAGTCAGTAGATGGCAGAGGATTGCATCGTCGCCTGGTGTTGGCGATGCATTTGTCTGGTCCATCTGGACCCTTTTCTCTTGGCTGAAGGTCTCTGATCCCAACAAAAGTCGACCTCGATGCGAAGCTTAGTGCTAGAGTTTTCTGGTAATCCGCGTGAGTGCCTCGTAGGACGTGGGACAGCTCACCGAAATGGGAGCCATTCCCCAATTCCCTTGCTCCAGCCACAACAACAACTTTACGTTGTAACCAGCAGAATGGTGAAGGGAACTTTTGTGAGCCCATTCCGATGGATGTCGCTCACTCCTGCCGACATGGACGAGCTCGAAGTCGTCGCGAAGACGATTGTCGAGGCCAACGAGGACGCGTATATGGAGCACTGGGACGTGGACAATCGCAAGGTGAACCTGAACGCCTGGAAGCTGATCAAGTCCCGGGATCAGATGTGCGTGTACTCGGAGCGTAAGTGGAAGCGGCGGCAATCTTCAGTTGAAAACGGACCGGCTACGGATGAGACGGACCTGCAATCCATGCTGTGCGTTGGCTCAACTCCTGGTACGCTCGACGACGTCATGCTTGGCGTCATGAGTCCGACGCTTGAAGTCACGCGGACGAAGGCCTCGTACGTTGACGACCTCAGTGGTGCCGCTGTCCTCTCGACAGTCAAGGAGCCGACCTCCGAGGACCCGTTCGAGTCTGTGGCGGTAAAGTGGATGGAGCTCGATGTCCGTCGTCGCTCGATCGGGTTTGTCAAGAACCGCGACTACGTTTATGTGGAGGCTACGGGTATCAAAGACCTACCGAGTGGCGAACGACTGGGTTATCATGTCATGCACTCGGTCGACATCCCTCAGGCTCACGACCTGGCCGGGTGTGTCCGTGCCAAACTGTCGGTGTGCTCGTTCTTTCGCCAACGCAGGGATGACAGCGTGTCTGTTTACATTATGGCAATGATGGACCCGATGAGCGATAAGGTCCGCCGCCTCGTGGTGCCATGCTTCATCAAGACCCTGTTGTCAACACTGAAGTACGCGCACTGTGGAGAGATGAAGAAGCTTTCCCAGGCTCTCAGCGAGCGGTACGCCGAGTTGAAGCACTTTGGGCCACCGAATCCGGATCACAACTGCATCACGTGCATGAAGCCAATGCGCTCGTGGCGGTTTGGGAAGCTCACGAGAAGCCATCGCACCTGCAAACTCTGCTTCGGGTACGTCTGCAGTGCGTGCAACATCGAGAAGAAGCTGAGCTTCATGACGCCAGACCTTAGGATGACTCAACGGAAAGTCACGTTTTGTTCGTCTTGTGTGAGCGACGCCATGGGGGTCAGCCCGTCCAATATCCCCAAGGCGAGCGGTTACTGGAGCCACATCGTTGCCTTTACTCGGCCCCGCAACTGGTCGGCCTTGTCGTCAGGCTGGGGCACAATGTTGGATAGCAAGTTGTCAGCAGTTTCCTACGATTTCGCGAATACGAGGTAAACGGCGTTCGATCGAAGAGCGCTCGGTAGTGGAGAGTACACTAGTCGCAGGCGGCAAAATAATACTCAGTACCAACTGTACTGATCCGATCGCAACTTTACTTTCGTGTCATTTCGAGCGAAAGTCTCCGCGGTTCGGATCTCGTTGACTCACTCGTCCGATCTTTTGGTGTCAATGTTCCGTCCTGTTTTTCTTTCTACCATCGCGAGGAAAGTGTCCATAAGACCCCCGCCGAGCAGACGAGATCGATCTCCTGCATGGCAAGAGAATCCACGCCTGCGACGCAGTGAAGTTTTCCACCAGTTGGTGCATTGTGCCGAGTGAATACACGGTTCTTGAAAGCCAAGCTGCGTTTCAAGAATCGTCTGTTTACGTGCATATCTCGCAAACGAATCATACCTGTGGTATCGTATCCGTCAATCAGCGCTCGGACTCACACAAAACTACACGAACATGCAAAGCGTTGCACAGGTACTTTGCGATGCGGTTCTGAGTTCGTGGCCCCCGGCGCAGGATGACACCGGATCGAGACTTACCTCCACCAAAAGGTTGCACCTTCACGTTGCTGCAGATGATGGTCGTGCAGAGCGGAGGCAATCGCTGACCGGCTGGGGGCAAAGTCACAGGCGTCCTAGTCCTTCACCCCACATGGCGGTGTAAGCTCACAGTCCAATGGTGTGCGACATTGTACTTCCGGCTTTCGTTACTGTCAATCCACCGAGAGCTGAAGGCCATTCGTGGATTGTCCACACTTCTCGCAGCGTGCAGCAGCAATGGCGAAGGGAGAGTGCGTCGCGAGTCCGTTGCGGCGGATCACGCTGGCACCCGAAGACATCAGCGAGCTCCAAGTCGTCGCGAACGCCATCCTCGAAGCCAACCTGGAAAGGTACCAGCACTTCACGGACGTGGACAACTGCAAGATCAACTCGCACGCGTGGAAGTACATCAAGACCAAGGACCACATCAAAGTCTACGCGGAACGTCGACAGAAACGTCGTCGGTCTGCCTTCCAAGCTACTCCCATCAATGACGCCGAGTCCGAGTTGCAGTCGATGCTGTGCGTTGGTTCGACCCCCGGGACGTTGGACGATGTCATGCTGGGCATCTTGAGCCCGACGCTCGAGTCCACGCGTACCAAGACTTCGTTCATCGACGACCGCAGTGGATCTGCAGTGCTTTCAATCGCCAAGGCGCCAACGTCGGAAGAACCGTTCCAGTCGGTTGTCGTGAATTGGATGGAGCTGGACGTCCGGCGTCGTTCGATGGGGCTAGTCAAGAACCGCGACTACATTTACGTCGAAGCCACGGGTATGAAGCTGATGCCAAACGGGGCTCGGCTAGGCTACCGCTTGATGCATTCAGTGGACTTCCCACAGGCTCATGTTCTCGACGGACGAGCGCGCGCGAAGCTATCTGTGTGCTGCTTCTTCCGTCAAGAAACCGAGTCTTCGGTATCGGTCTACATGATGGGGATGATGGACCCCATGAGCGACGGCGTTCGCCGTATGATTGTGCCGTGCTTTGTCAAGAGAATGCTTTCGCCGCTCAAGTTCGCTCACTACGGGGAAATGAAGAAGCTGACGCAAGCACTTGGAGAACGCTTCGCGGAGTTGAAGACGCTCAAGACTCGGGACGCTGATCACAATTGCACGGCTTGCAATAAACACTTGGGGCGTCTTGGAAAGCTCGTGGGACACCACAGTACATGCAAACTCTGCTTCAAGTATGTGTGCAATTCGTGCAAGGTCGAGAAGGAAATGAGTTTCGTGACGCTCGACCTCAAGATGACTCAGCGGAAAGTCACGTTTTGCCCCTCTTGTGTGAGCGGGGCGACCGTGGAAGCTCCACCCGAGTTGCCCGATGTCGAAACTCGGAGCCAGGCGGTTAACTACCACCGCAACAACTCGGTCGAATCATCAGTATCGTCAGGCTGGGGCACACTGCTCGAGGATGACTCGCAGCCGATTACCTACAACTTCACAAACACTAGATAATTTTTTTTCACGGAGTCCGCGCGGATTAGAAAGTGGCGCTTCACAACCGATAAATTGCAGCAAATTGAATGATACGAGATCGGTCACCAGCTTGCATGGGCGCCACTGGGAACACTTCATTGTGACGCTCAGAAAAAAAAGCGAACCTCCATTTCTCGAGATTTTGGACAGTTTTCAATTGAGTTGGGTAAAGCTGCCGTGCTGAAGACGATCTGACAGAAGAACCTTTCGAGTCCGTTGACGTTAGGCGTTGGATGGTCGCCTCTAATCGATGTGCCTTGCCAAGAATTGCGAAAACGTTTAAGTCGAAGTTACTGGCATACACGTACTTCCAGTGATGGGCGTGTGGGGGTATCAGCTCATGCACTCAGTCGATATCTCACTGGATCATGAGAACGACCCCGCGCCAAACTGTCGGAGTGCTCGTTCGTTCGTCAAGACACTCTGCTACCAACCCTCAACTATGCACCTTATTGAGAAATAAGAACTTGACACAAGCGCTTGGAGAACGCTACGAAGCCGTCAAGCTCGGATCACACCTGCATCGTGTGTGTGGCAGTTTGGGAGGCCCTCATCTCACCACAGTACATACGTGCTTTGGTTTGAGTATACATCTAGTTCGTGTAAGGTAAAGAAGAAGGTACTGTTGGCACGCGCTCAATGCCCACACCGCGCTTACTACATGTAGACGCTTGTTTTTTATCTCTCTCTCAGTGTGTCCAGGGATGCCGAGTACTTGTTTCCACTTGCGTTGATGAAGTTTGGACTAGGATTCCCTGTATTGAAGCAACTTTCTTCTTCTAGGCATGAAGCCATCTAAACATATCGGGGAGAGCACGATGACTAGTTTTTCAAGTAGTCTCCATGATGGTAAAAGTACACTGGAACAATGGTAGTAGGAATCATTTGAGCTGCTGTAAGTTGGGGGAACCATCAAAGGCAAGGCTGAGAAGGTGACGTCTTCTCAAATAGTTTTTTCCCCCCAAACGCAAGCATCAGCAGCATTGGTGATAAAATAGCGGTGGGAGAGTCTTCTGATTTAACAAGCAGAACCCGATAGAACCAACAACAAGCGTAACTGAGACTAGTACACACCTTCGAAGAGTAAACAAAAGAACACTTTGCGTTCCGAGATAAAGGCGAAATTGATCAGAAAGATGACTACACACTGATGAATCCAAAAGACGCAATTCTTAGCCCACCCTTCCGAAGGCAACCACAGTGGTAAGTAAGCATTCGAGTGGTAGTGTGGTGGCTCGTACAGACACAGGAGTGAGTAAACAACCCAATGTCACTCAGGCTAAGGAGGTTGTTTTGCAAAAATGGTCAAAACTTTCCAGGAGATCGATGGAGTATTTCCCTTGACGACCAACGTGCATGTCGTCCCACTTGCGTTCGAGGCGATGCCGTGTCAAAGGCTTTGGATTTTCTTCATCTAGTGTTTCCCTAGTTTGAACATGATGTGGAGACGAGCGCTGCCCACCATTTTGCCTAAATACAATGGGTTTCGAGTCTAGCTATTGCAACTTAGGCAGAAATATACAGACTTCTATACTGTACTACTGCAATATAGCGCTGAAGATATGCCACTTAGAGACTGGTTCTTACACCAGGATCGACACAACCCATTAACGAGCTGGAAGACAGGCACGTACATGTATTGTGAAAACCGGTGGCCGCTTGGTCCCATAAACCAGACCTGCTAAAAGAAGGTTAGGATGTGTTTGCCATAATTCATGGTATTAATACGACCAAAGGTAGGTAAATTTGGGTCGTAGATAGCAGTCTGAATAAGACTACTCGGAACGAAATGCACTACGCTTATGGAGTTCCTTGCCAGTGTGTTGGCCACATTTTTGGCATCAGTGGACGGACAGTGCTTCACGGATACTTTGACGAGTGTTTGCTTTTGTNTGGCTCGCAAGCTTCACCTCCGCTTGGTAGAACGACACTGCTAGGTCCTGGGTTTAACACCGCGTGCTCCGCACACGAATGTTAAACCGCAGGCATTGGACAGGCTTAGACCCCAGAATCATTTCACTCCCTCCTTAAAAAAACATGGGCGGTAGATTTTGCGAATAAATAAGGAAGCCACCGAAATAAATATGGGTGTGTATCTCTAAGTATGGTTTTAAATTGGCCGATTTACTATCAGATTATACATTCTGAGTGCTTTTCACAATACTCACTGTTTAGCTTTTATGAGACAGCGCTACAGCAGTTGAAGGCATATTGAGATGTTTCTTCCAGGTGGCACCCTGGTAGATGAGCATATGCACGCAGTTAGTGGGATTTGAAGGCATCTGACGTCACATGGCCGCATTGTCGTGGCTAGGAAGCCGTACATCGCCACCAATCTGAAATGCGAGAAAGTCTGTAATCTTGAGTCTCCTAGACAACGCTTGGGTGGGCCACCCACGCGGGTGTCAGCGCTTCTCGAACACTTGGAAGAGCCCATTCTCGCTTTTGACGCGAAGTTGGCCCATCAACGCCAACTCCCCCAGTTTATCAAGCTCCAGGTCGACTCAAAATGGTGAAGGATCGATTCACAGCGAACCCGTTTGAGGGCCTGGCGCTTACAGTTCCAGACGCCAACAACCTCCTCGACATCGTCAACACGATAGTGCACACCAGTTTGGAGCGCTACGAGAATTTCTGGACCGTCGAGAAGGCGAAGATCAACACGGACAAGTGGAAGCTCATCAAGTCCAAGGAGAAAACCCACGTCTTCTTGGAGCAGCAGCGTAAGGCAGCACACTCCCAGTCGGCCGACCCTATTGTGGACTTTCCATCGCTACTCAGCGTCGGAACCACTGCAGGAACGCTCGACGATGTGATGCTTGGTGTCGTCAACCCCACACTCGAGAGCATGCGGGTCAAGGCCTCGTACGTGGACGACCTCAGTGCGGCGGCGGTGCTGTCGAACGTCATGATGCCATCAGAAGAGGAGCCGTTCCGTTCTGTCGTGGTCAAATGGATGGAGCTCGACATCCCGTTCCAGTCCACTGGCCTCGTCCAAAACCGCGACTACGTGTACGTCGAAGCTACTGGCGTCACGGAGACTTTCGACGGGGAACGCGTTGGGTTCCACGTTCTGCACTCGGTGAATTTCCCGCAGACTGGCAGCCTGCCCAACCGAGTACGCGCCAACATGTCGCTTTGTAGTTTCTTCCGCCAGCTCGGACCCAACCTCGTAAGCGTGTACGTCACGGGGATCGTGGACCCGGTGGGCAACGACCGCGTTCGTCGCCTTGTCGTGTCGAATATGGCGAGTACGTTCCTCTCTACGCTCAAGTACGCGCACTGCGGCCAGATGAAGAAGCTGGCGGCGGCTCTGGACACGGCGTACTCCAAGTCGAAGGTCATCGGTGCACCGGATCCGGAGCGGGTCTGCGTCACTTGCACCAAGCCAGTGGCTCGACGCGTTGGAGACTTTAAAAAGTGCAGCGACACGTGCAGACTGTGCTTTGCGCTGGTGTGCAGCACGTGCAAGCTCCAGAAGAAGATCAGCTTCGTGGGCCCGGACCTCCGTCTTGCCCAGCGGAAAGTCATTTTCTGCGCGGTGTGTTTGAATGGCACGTTGAAGGAGGATGCCTGCCACGCTGCTAGGAGGCGGATTCGCTCGGACGTTCGAGCTTCGAAGGCCTCTCGAAACATGTCCGTGTACTCGGATTTGAGCACCGTTTTCTCTGACGAAGCTCCTGAAGAGGAGCCCCCGCGGGTATCGTACGGCTTCGTCATTTTCTAGATGTCCGAAAAGGAACACTAACTAGCTGCAATTCGCTCTAAAAGCGTCAACAAACTACCGACTTGAAAGGCCGCCTTCTAGATTGAGTAGCACTCGGTGCTTCTGACAAGAGTCTGGTAGCTCGCACGTACAACGCAGCTCTAAAGTCACTTCAAGGAGTTGCTCCCTACCCACACAAGCACCTGAGGTTTTGTCAATGCGTGGAGAGGCCGATCGCAAAATCGGCTGCGTCGATAGTCCAGCATGGAGAGTTTGTCAACTCTACCTGGTACCTGTAGTTAGGTGGAGCCTCCATTACCGTTTGATCTTATCCGGGGAATGCAGTGTCGGACGAAAACAGAACGTAACGATGGGTCGTCGTCGATCCCCTGAGCTTGTGGCCATGTGGCCTTGAGCTGTGGGAAAACGTGGGTAAGACACGAAGCTTGCTCCACCTGCTGCTCCGGTTTAACATATCGAGGCAGTTGAGCGATCAGAAACTCGGCGACGACGACAAGTCGAGGGAGAGCTCGCTGACTGGCGAGATCATTCCGGGTTTTGCTTCCTCCCTGACACCGTTGTCACCGAGCAAGTTTCAATCGCAATGGTGAAGGGCCGATTCACCGTCAACCCGTTCCAAGAGCTGGCGCTCACGCCAAGCGACATCTCCAACCTACAGGAGATTTCCAGCGCCATCCTTGACTCCAATCTGTCGCGATATGAGGAATTCATCAACACGGACAAGGGCCGAGTCGATCCGAACCAGTGGAAGCTCGTCAAGAGTCGAGACAGCACCAAGGTTTACCAGGAGAAGACGGCAGGAGCTAGCCGCAACACAGTCCCGCTCCCTCAGGTTTCTGGTTCCTCGTCCGATCTGCCGTCTCTGCTGTGTGTTGGAACGACCGTCGGGGAGATGGAAGACATGATGTTCGGCGTCGTGAACCCGACGCTGGAGATCATGCGCATCAAGGCGTCGTACGTGGAGGACCTCAGCGGCGCCGCCGTACTGGCGAATATTGTCGAACCGACCGTCGAGAACCCGTTCAACACGCTCGTGGTCAAGTGGATGGAGATGGATATCCCTCTCCAGTCTGTCGGTCTCGTGAGAAACCGTGACTACATCTACGTGGAGGCCACGGGATTTGTGCATCTTGACGATGACGAGAAGGTTGGCTACCACATCCTGCACTCCGTCAACTTCCCCGAGACACACGAGCTGCCCAACCGAGTCCGAGCGAATCTGTCGATCTGCGGCTTCTTCCGGCAAGTGCGACCCAACGCGAGTGAAATCTTCGTCACCGGTCTGATGGACCCCGGTGGCGATATGATCCGTATGCTGGTTGTGCCTACGATGGCCAACGCCTTCCTCTCCACGCTCAAGTACGCGCACTGCGGGCAGATGAAGAAGCTGCAGTACATGCTGGAGAAACGCTACGCCGAGGCCAAGGAGCTAGGAACGCCGAACCGTGAGCACGTCTGCGTGACTTGCAACGCGCAGATCACGAACCGCAGACTCGGCGATTTCGGCAAGACCGACGCGACGTGCAAGCTCTGCTTCGGCTACGTGTGCCACAGCTGCAAGATCCAGAGGAAGCTCAGCTTCGTGACCCCCGACCTGCTCTTGGCTCAGCGCAAGGTCACGTTCTGTGCGGTCTGTCTGAACGATGCGGTTCGCGCTCCTGCTGCCGACGCGGCAAGGGCGCAGCTCGTCACTTCAGTCGGCGGATTGTCGAAGCTGCACTCCTACAACCACGGATCGGAGGCGAGCACCATCTCCGAGTACGCGTCCAGTTGCGGTTAACTCGTTAGTACCAAGCTCGATCTGTGTTTGTTTAATGGTTAACGGGAATGCCGAATTGAACGCAAATGATCTATCCGCTTGCTTGTGCCGTGCTTTCTAGTAGTTTAATACAACGCCTGCGTTGTTGCCGGTTCTACCATCGTTTGATCACTTCTGTACCGACCGTCAATCTTGATAAACCGATCCTGCTACATGTAGCGTGCCTACTGTGCCAATACGTGAAGATGGAGAGCCTTTTGCTGGTTGAGATCGTGGCAAATGCCAGAGAGGAGAACGTACACACCTGCCATAGCTCGCACCTGAGCTGCAACCTTCCGATTAACATTTTTTTGCTGGCCTAAAGTGGCCTCTATTCCGTTAGCTTCAACGCGATCTCTCGTGAAGAGCAAGCGTTCGCTATTCTCAACCTCCACCCCCTTCACCTGGTTGGTTGAAGGATTGACGCGACAGCTATGGGGAAGGATCGGTTCACTCAATCCATTCCAAGAGCTGGTACTCACACCCGAGAATACCACGAGGCTTCAAGATCTAACGCAAACTATCTTCGAGCAGAACCTGGAGCGCTCTGAGGATTTCTTGACCAAGGAGAACGGCAAGGTGTACCAACGGAAACTGGTCACGCGCAAGGAGGATACCGCTGTCGGCGTTGTCAACCAAACTTCGGAGGAGAAAGCGTGTCAATGCCTCCTATGTCGACGTTCTCAGTGGAGCTGCAGTCTGTCAACGATAGCAAGTCTTAGTTCCGGTCGCTGGTGGTGAGGCGGATGGATCCCCCTCCAGCAGCTTTTCCCTGACCCACGAGCTATCCGGTCGTGTACGTGGGAACAGGTCGACTGAGTGCAGTTGAGATCCTCTGATAGACCTCAGAGGAAGCTAACCTTCGTGACTCCACATCTGGAACAATGTTCTGCGTCGTGTGGCCGTTCGAGCGCCCGCAGCTAATGCTGGACGAGCTCAGATGATGAGCTTCGGACGGATGCCAAGGCGACAGCTTCACTGCTACGGATCGAACGCACGTATCATACGACTGATACGTCGAAGTAGATAGGTAGGCAGGTTGGTATAGCAGCCACCAGCAGGCAGTAATGTGACCAATTCATGTCAAACGTGCGTCCCAGCTGTCCTTGTGCCGTCCAGATAAGGCGTCACGACTGCGAGTAGCGTAGGCTCCGGGTCAGAACTGTAAGCAGTTGCAATGTCTTATCCCGCTCAGCTTGCTAGTACACGCTCTTGTCGACAAGTAATCGACATCTGTGGAGCTAGAGGTGGTGCTACGGATCAGCGAGCACTATGGCTGAGGACAAAAAGGCTTGATCAAAAACGGTATGCTCGGCTGCAGCATGTTGCGTTCTGTTACAAGGTTGTGGAGCAGGCGTGTACTGTTCTTGGTATCCACCAGCAAGGTCTCTGGCATTCACTAGCAGCTCTCATTCTCGCTTTTGCTTCCGTTCACTCACTCGAGACCACCGCGTACCAGAACCGCCTCAGCTCAACCTTCCGACGACAATGGTGAAAGGCCGATTCACCGTGAATCCGTTCCCGGACTTGAAGCTGTCGTCGTCAGACACCGGCAACCTGCACGAGATAGCATGCTCGATTCTTGAGGCGAACGTCCAGCGCTACGAGAACTTCCTCACGAAGGAGCACAAGAAGATCGACATAGACCACTGGAAGGTGCTGAAGACAAAGGAGAACTCGACCGTCTACACAGCTCGGCACCACGATGTCTACCGCACGGGGGCACCGACCAACAATGGACACAACGCATCGTCGGGCCTCCCGTCTCTGCTCAGCCTGGGAACGACCGTGGGCGCATTGGAGGATATGATGTTCGGCGTTGTGAACCCCACGCTGGAGATCATGCGCATCAAGGCCTCGTACGTCGACGATCTCAGCGGCGCAGCGGTCCTCGCCAACCTTGAGGAGCCGTCACTGCAGGACCCGTTCCGGTCCCTAGTCGTCAAGTGGATGGAGCTGGATATCCCGCTCCACACGACGAGCCTCGTGAAGAACCGAGACTACGTGTACGTGGAGGCCACCGGAATGGTGGATCTCTCGACGGGCGAACGTGTCGGCTACCACGTCTTACACTCGGTCAACTTCCCGCAGACTCATGAGCTACCCGGACGCGTTCGCGCCAACATGTCGATCTGCGGCATCTTCCGTCAGGTCCGTCCGAATGCTATCGAGGTATTCGTCACGGGCGTGATGGACCCGGGTGGTGATATGATCCGCGTGCTGGTGGTGCCCAGCATCGCCTCCGTGTTCCTCTCCACGCTCAAGTACGTTCACTGCGGCCAGATGAAGAAGCTCGCTTGGATGCTGGAGAAGCGCTACACCGAAGCAAAAGAGCTCGGAACGCCCAACCGAGAACACGTTTGTGTTACGTGCTCGGCCGCGATCACGAACCGGAGGATCGGAGACTTCGGCAAGAGCAGCAGCACCTGCAAGCTCTGCTTCGGCTTCGTCTGTCACAACTGCAAGATTGAGCGGAAGCTGAGCTTCGTGACGCCGGATCTGCTTTTGGCCCAAAGGAAGGTCACGTTCTGTGCCGTGTGCTTGAACGATGCGATCCGAGAGAACGCGTCGATTGCTGCCAGAGCGCAGATCCTTGCCACTGGTGGAGTCGTCAAGTCCCTGCAGCAATTAGTAGCGTCCGACGCGTCTACAGTCTCCGGGTACTCGTCGTCTACAGGATGAGTGCTCAGCTAAACTTTCTTTTGGCAGTAGTGCGTTTTGTAGTGCATTCATAAAAAAATATACGTAGCTTCGTCGAATTTGGAAAACCGATTGGAACGGAATGCAATGTTTGACAACCAGCACGTTCGATTCAGTAATTGTACGCAACGTTTGCCAAGGTGTATGGCACTATTGCAACGCCCGGCACACGCACTATATGAGATCATCTCAGATGCCGCTTCATCCAGCACCGAACACTAACGTCAGCATCCAAGAGGTAACATTAACGTACAAGGTTCTGCGCCAGTCAAGCAGCTCACTATGCTTGCTTTCCACCAGTCCCCGAAGGTCTAACCTACGTCGTCGTCGTCGTCGTCGTCTCTCTCTCTCTCTCATGTACGCAACACGGGTGAAACTAAGGAGGGCCATTTCCGAGGATTTGTCCGGAGGGCCATTACACTATGTTAGTACAATCGGGGCAGCCGTTTTCCTACATAACGAAACCTAAGTCAGTGCCCGTCCCATCGAGGGGTGTCTGATGTAAGTTGAGCGCTATCTTATATAACAATACCGGCATTCTTCCTCGCAGAATAAGTAGTAAAACCGCCTTTGAGACTTACCGCTGGAGATGCTCTTAGGCCGCTTATCGACCTCACCAAACACAACAGTCTCACTTTCGAAAACGACACAGCAACAGCACTTCACCAGCAACACTCACACAGTTCCCCTCTTGAAAGGCTCCATAAATACTTCAGCAGCACCCTCCAAAAACAACAGCAGGACTACACCACCTACTCCTCAGCAGAATATTCCAGTAGAACAGCACTCCACTAGCCCACCTACACGCCAACAGCTCAGCAGCAGAACCACTACTCCACCCCCAGCAGACCAACCGCAGCCAGCAACTTCTCGACACTAAACCACTAGCACCGCGTCAGTCCGACAAGCACGTACTAAGTAAAAGACAACAGCAGCCCAGCATCAGAATTCTTCACCCCAGGCCTGTGTGAAGAGTCTTCACTGATGGAGGTGGCCACGTCGGGGGCCATGGATATTTCGAATGTACCGATTGTACTGACTTAGTGAAATGGCCCTCCGGACAAATCCTCGGAAATGGCCCTCCTTAGTTTCACCCGCAACACACCAACATGCTCGCTGGTCTTATCGCCAACTTTAGATAGCCACGGCATACCATTTGTAAACACAACCACTTGCCTCAATCCCATTCTGTGGCCTCCTATGCTGACCTGGTTATCTGAGCCCTTCCTTCCTCGAGCGAGTACCAGCTGTGAATCAATTGTTGCGACTAGAACATCGTGGTCTGTCCCCCCCCCCCCCCCCCCCTCATCCTTGCGTGCCTATTCATGGAGCTCCTGTGCCACGCAGCAAAGCTTACCACGTATCCTCTACCAGCCGTCCTGGGCTCTTCTTCGAGCGTAGCCTTACTCGGCCATTCGCGTTGTCCTCGTCAACCTCCCAGCCCAACTCCATTCCACTCCGTGACTCTCCGTGACCTCAAGCCAGCAAGGCGAGCTCCTTCAGCCATGACGAAAGGCCGGTTCACCGTGAACCCGTTCAACGAGTTACGTCTGACGCCATCGGATATGGCTGACCTCGAGGCACTCGTCGGCTCTATCCTGGACGCGAACGTCGCGCGCTACGAGGAATTCGTCTTCAAGGAGCACTGCCGCATCGACCCCAACCACTGGAAGCTGGTCAAGAGCCGTGACAACACCAAGGTGTGCTCGGAGCGCAACTACGGATCAACTCGCGTCGGCCCACAGATCCCCGGAGCCTCGGTGGACCTGCCGTCGCTTCTGTGCTTCGGTACAGCCGTCGGTGACTTGGAAGACATGATGTTCGGCGTCGTGAACCCGACGCTCGAGAGCATGCGTATCAAGGCGTCCTACGTCGACGATATCAGCGGTGCTGCCGTGCTGTCCACGATCACGGAGCCTTCTCTCGAGGACCCGTTCAAGTCGCTGGTCGTCAAGTGGATGGAGTTCGATCTACCGTTCCAGTCCGTCGGCTTGGTGAGGAACCGCGACTACATTTACGCCGAGGGCACGAACGTCGTGCACCTTTCGAACGGCGAGAAGGTCGGCTACCACATTCTCCACTCCGTCAATTTTCCCGAGACTCACGATCTCCCCGGTCGCGTCCGCGCCAACACGTCGATCTGCGGCATCTTCCGTCAAGTGCGGTCTCACGCCTGCGAGATCTACGTGACCGGCTTGATGGACCTGGGCGGTGATATGATCCGCAAGCTGGTGGTGCCCAACATGGCCACGGCGTTCTTGTCGACGCTCAAGTACGCGCACTGCGGCCAGATGAAGAAACTCGCCTGGGTGCTGGAGAAGCGCTACACAGAAGCCAAGGAGCTGGGCACACCCAACCGAGAACTCATCTGCGTGACCTACGCGTGCCCCATCACGAGTCGCAGGATCGGAGACTCTGGCAAGAGCAACAGCACGTGTAAGCTCTGCTTTGGCCACGTTTGCCACAATTGCAAGATCTCGAAGAAGCTGAGCTTCGTGACGCCGGATTTACTGCTGGCCCAACGGAAGGTCACGTTCTGCGCAGTGTGCGTGAACGAAACGATGAAGACACCTGCAGCTGAAGCAGCACGAGCACAAATTCTCGTTACTGGCGGTGGAGGACCCAAGAGTATCCTGTATGCGTCGAACGCGTCCACCTCCAGCTCAATATCCGAGGGTTCCATGCACTAAGTAGGGTCTTAGCACTTACTAAGTACTTGAAGTTTATACCCAGTCCACCCAGCGTTCGTTCCGAGTCCTCAAATACAACATATCTTCCGTAAGCCGATTGACCATTAGTGAAGAATTATACTACATACTCTTGCTATCGTATACTAACCTTGTAGATAGTGATAAGAAACATAAATATGTTGACCCATCCGCTCAAGAATAAGACAACATACCTGATTTGACTAGTAACCTGCGAGCAGGGATCGGTAGTAGTGGTGATTTTTCTCGGTTAGTACTATTACTAATCCTGCCTCACTCTTTGTAAGACAGTTAGTCTTAGCACTACTACTTCGAGAAGCAAGTGTTAGTACTATTTCTATAGTACTACTAATTGACTACTAAGACTAAGACTAACCTGAACCAAATTATGTGGTCCACATACTACGACTACTACCTGAGAGTGTTGATCTGTAGCATCCGCTTTTTGTCCGACGCCACAGATCATTTCAACAAAGCCCCTAGACTACTCAGCTGCAGCACCCACTTGCAACATGTTATCGTACACCTACAAACGACGATCCAGCATCTGAGTAGAGCTCGTTTGAGCTGTGGTATTGACGCTCAAGTGCCTGAACACAAGCACGCAACAGTTTAATCAAGTCGCCCGTATGACAAGTGCTGTGAGTTTGCTCAAACAAATGAATGCATTCCTCAATACGCTTAGCGCTCTTGATCGAGCATGCTCACGCGAATTTCATTTATCCAAACGTCTTCTCTGAAACAAACCATTGGCAAACAGCACGTTCCCAGCTCGAGACGTCAGGAGCTACCACTGCTGCGACCCAGACGCCAATGACTACCCGTGATGTACTGGTGCCGCGCCGTAGTGGGCGATGTCGCCACCCTAGTCGTCGAGCGGCTGCTGCAATGGATCAGTTTAAAAAACGGCGGTGCTAGCGTGGACATCACGCCCTGGAAGATTCTGGCGCGCGATGGGTGCTAGGCTGCTGCAGTTACTGCAGTTGTACGTTGTTAACGTAAGAGATACCGTCGTTTAGCGACAAGCATGCCGCTGCTTACTGTTTATTAAGGTGAAGGCAAACCGCCGAGGGTCTTCATCACTAAAAAGATATACGTTCTTCCGTCCAATAGCCGCTCAATTATGTTTGATGTGGAGTGGGCTGTCTAGTATATTGCGTGGTTTGTCGTCATGTTCAAGTGGGTGGAGACAATTAACGCAGAGGGTGGTTTGCCCACTTGTGCGGTGTTTCGCGCATTGTCCAGGGTGATTTGCACTTATACCAGTGTGTTGGAGGGCAAAATGTGGATGCCGCTACATAGCCCTACCTACCTGAGCATTGCCTTACCACACACTACGTAGTAGCTCGCTTACCCGCCTTCATGCGCTGGATCTCGGAGCGGTTATGCCGCAGCACCTGCTGACGTTGCTCTCGCTTATTATCCGTGCGAGTCCCCAGCGGGCTCATTACGAAATATCGCACGTTGCTGGAGCCACTGGTCAAATATGTGTTCCACATTACTGTCGGTTAAAACTAGGCTAATCTAGGATATTATTTTCTTACGCCCATCCAGCAAGATACAGCGTAAAAAACACTAGATGGGAAATATTAGTTCTCAGGATCAAATTGATTGACCCGTGGTATTGCCTGTGGTACAAAACAAGCAAGTACAAGCCCTAATTTCCATAATGCCATGTAAATTATCATCACAATTGCTGCTACAACTCTTAACTTTTGAGTGGAATAATATGTGTCTCACTTTACTAAGTGTTGATTTTTTTGTTATTGTCCACCCACGAGGTGATGGACAATACCGGCGTCACGGTATCCATTTTGCTTTTAAGTGACTCCGTTTTGAGCGCGTGTACGGTTTGTGATGTGTTCGCCACTTTGAACATTGTTTTTCAATCGGTCTCATCGTTTTGTATATCTCTAGAAAACTTGGGAACTCAAGACTTTCCAATTCACATTCGCATAGGTACACTCTTACTTATTCCACCCCTCTCGGCCGTTCACTGAGTCCACGTTTGAAAGTTAGCTCAGAATTCAGTTGTCAGTAATTTTGATAGGTCACTTTGTAGTACCAAGTTAGTTTTTTTTTGTATTCCGCGTTGTCAAGTAAGCTAAGCGCCTGCGTATATATGTATTACATGGCACCGCATTGTATCTACAATCATAAAATGCAACGTATTAAGCGAGGCGACACTGATTTAGCAGCGACGTGCACATTAATACGTATACACTTATATTGAGTTCCTAATATTTAAATGGGGGTTGTCTAATGACCTCCAGCAAAACGTGGTGGTTCATTTCCTCCCAGTTGCGTCAGATGAGAGTTCACGAACAATTCAACGTGAGCTACTTGACGAGCTGTAGCCAAAGCGTTGCGAAAGACTCGATAGAAAACAAAAACAAAATTACATGCTTCTAGCCCGTTCGCTCATTGAATCATGTTAAGTTTGTACACACTGAGTAAATGGTTGGATCTATACTCGACGTATGGTTGTCATTGGTACGTTACATGTGTCTGAATTGGCTCGGTTGGTAAAGTGCGGATACTAAAGTGATATGATCGTTCTAGCTGTCATTATTCGCTACAACCTGGTCGACACCTCACATTTCTAGATAAGTTGTTGAGCACATTTTCAAGACGTTAGACAAGCAAGTATTTCACGTTTACTTATATTTACGCACGTTATGAGAACAATGCAAAACAATTAAAGCAAAATCTCATTGCATTTATTCAGAATCAGGTTCCACTTCCTCCGAATCTAGATCTGCATCTGATGATGTTTTGTTAGGCATAGCTACATACGCCTTCCTCAGGTATAGGTAGCGACAAAACTCCAGTTCTTCCGAACTCATTTCTGTCATCTTCAGACCAGCCACGAAGCACCGTGCGAATTCGACAATTAACACACCACAACTGTGCACATCGACTTGCTGTACATCCGTGCAGTGTTGCTCTTTCATGTCTGCATATACTCCACGAAGTAATGGTGCAAAATTGTCTTTGCACACCTTGTCCAAAAATTCATACCCTTGTCGTTTTTGCAGTTGGTCAAATAAAACTCTCGTGCCATTATCCATGTCAAAGCCAATGGCGCACCAGTGATTACTATTGTAGTTCACCACAGTTACAACTTTGTCAATCCCATTTCGAAATAAGTGTCTGTCAGCAAGTTGTTGACGGCGGGACACCATTTCGATTCCGTACATCAGGGGAGACACCCATTCAGTACGTTCATGGTAGGGTGACATCATTGATTTGCGTGCAATATCAACACATGCGTCAGGAAACCACGACGTTCCGCTAAAGTCGTACAAATCCGAAGCCGTTATTGATACACCATAGATAGTCATTTTCGCTGTTGGTGGGATTTGCGCCACCGCATCCGCCAATTCTTGAATGTTGGTACGAAGCTGGGCGTCTTCAGGAACTTCATCCGGGAGAACTTCCTCCACAGCCTTCACCCAGTCGCTGGTAGCCTTCCGTCTTTCAAAACTATCGCGGGCATTGTAGAGTCTGTTCATAATCCCAATGTCATCAGCTGTGAATTCACCTGCACCAAATATCTCCACACATTGCTGCTCGAATTCATCGTCGTGCTCGGTCGGGCTCTTCGCCGCCTTGTTGAAAGTGTCAAGCTCTCGATCGCATGGAACAGCTATGTTGCGCTTCCACGGTTCCCGAGCTGGGGCTACAACAGTTTCCTTTCGAAACACAACGGTGATTGTTGGGTAAAACGTTCCCAGTCGATGGACAGGATATGTTTGAAGCAGCTCAAGAGTATTTGGTGGTGGATGGTCAGCTTTAGAAAATAAGCGTTCTTCCAATTCACCGACTGTCCGATTGCCGCCCAATCTAAATCTCTCAGCGCGTCTCTTAGTTTCTGCAATAGATATCTGGGGGTAGAACACCCGCTGCTTTCTTTTCTTCTTGGAGTTTCCATTGCTTCGAACACCTTCCTGTATTTGAAAGCGCGGTGGGCTCATTTTCTTTGACACGACACCGACGGTATTTTCAGTTTGCCCTGTATGAGTGCATCTTGTTGTTTTCTCCAATGCGGTTGGAATTGAATGGTATACAACCACACGTGCTTCCGGACTTTCGATTTGAAGGAACGGTGTCACCCCAGAATGATCTTGCTGTACGGGTGCAGGTCGTGTGGTATCACCTTTGGCAAGTGATGTATTGTCGCAGTGGCAGATTGGTGCTGGTCGTTGGTACAATACCTCCGAAATTGGGTGCGGTCTTGTTGGCAAGTTGTGTAATAATCCCGGAGGGTTGATCGGCCAATGCTATAGTGCCATCACTCAGTTGCGCAAAATCGCTGTCACATATGTGGGCTTGTTTATCCTTGGTTATATGCCGTTGAAAGTCTTCCACCGGTGCTNTTTGTGGGCTTGTTTATCCTTGGTTATATGCCGTTGAAAGTCTTCCACCGGTTCAGAGGAAGATAATAGTGAGTCCCAGTAGCTTTCGTTAAGCTCTTCCTGCTAACGCATTATGCCACCCGCCAATCCGTTGGTTTTGGACTGGAGGATATGCTGTTCTTCATCATGTAGATCTCCATGATTGCCCATAGTACGAGCCTCTGTGTCTGGTGAGGGTTCATTAAGGAGCACACGAGTGTCAGCTGACAGTTGCGAGAGCGTAGTGCCATTTGATCCACCCGAGCCGACTGGAGTCATGTCGGGACGGTGTACAACGGGTACAATAGCTTCCTTAACGATTGCAATAAAGTTTTCTAGTGAGGATATACAATTCGTGAACTTGTCTGTACCCAGATCCACGATAATATCGACGAGGCGCATAACCGCGTCCGAGCATTCGCGATACTAAGTATGGGGCTCCAAAACGCGTTAACAAAATTCAGTTGCTTGGTCATTTTCGATATTTGAGTGTTGCTCAAACGGAATGCACATAGGCGCCTCGACATCCTCCAATTGCCCACCTCTTAGTTGCCATTGCTGATGAACACCATCAAGGGGGATTATGGTGGCCCTTTTAACCTGAACAACAAGGTCAAAGTAATAGTTGTGTTAGCAAGCGCCAGTACATCGACACGTTCCGAAACATTGCTCACCTGCTTTCTCAGATACATGAGATGACGGCATGGCAGTAGTCGCGTCTGATAAAATAAACACGAACACGTGGTATTCTCGATGTCGGTCGTGTACTTAATAGCCCCTGTAGAAGTTTGTCCGACAGCGTGAATGCCATTCCCAATATGGCGGTGGTCGTAGGTCGCTATTTCCTATACCAAATATCACTTAGTCGCCAGTACAAATGAAAGTACTTACAATCTGCGAGTTGACACGCACCGCAATGGCAAATGAATACTCTGAAAGCACTAGTTGTGCGGCATGCACCGAAGCACACGCTAGAAGACTCGACATCTCACCGTCGTAATCTTGATTTATCTTGATTCGGATATCCTGTCCAGCATGAGAAGTAAATCATTACTGTAACCACTTTTGTCACGACCGCAGATTACGTACGTTAATGCGCATGTCGAATTCCTCCTCCTTTACCGCTTGGCATCCCACGACTGTTTGAATGCTTTGATCTAACGGGGTTGTCCTCGCCAAATGCGGTCCCCACGCCGACTCAAGTCGATTGTTTGTATTGTTGCTAAGGTGAGGAATGTTTGCACGCTTGTAGTCGACCCATTTATCTCTGCAATTATCCCTATTCCCATCAAAGTACGCCAAGAAAGGACTGGATTCGCGCTCAGGTAGAGCGGATATCATGAAGTTGCGAGTGTTGTCGTAGTCGGCTTCTGATCGTGCACCGGCAAGCAATTTGAAAATTCCCTTGACGGATTCATGCACGTCGTGATCATGCCGATACTCTCTCAGCCGTTCTTGAAGAGCGTTGTATACATGAAAGCAACATAACAAAATCCGCGCGTCTGGAAATGCGCTCTGTAGCGCACCAATCTCTGTGAGGTCCTTGTCGACCTAAGGCACATCCACATTAATTAAGAGCATAATGGTTTGTTTAATTTGACCACAACACAGTCCTACCACGATCACAGCAATTTTTTCCCACGCGGGGTTCACCTCCTTTAAGGCAGCAGTGACATCGCGAAAATTTTCGGCTGTCTCTCGGTTGATGAATGAGTGGAAAACAAACTGGCCTTTGCCGAAAGTATCATGTGCCATAAAGCTAAATAGTTTGTACTTCGATTGGTTGGTTCCTGAATAATAACAGTAGACCGTCAATGGACACTCTAACAACCTCTATCATCTTGGTTTCGTTAAATTATGC
>LGTU01001034.1:0-14869 GCA_001314425.1 Phytophthora pluvialis | reverse complement strand
CTAACTTTCGCTGAGAGAGAGATGAGTTCTTGTCGTGCCATTCGAAGATTTTTCGATTCTACTCGTCCGTCAGGATGCAATTGGCAAAGCAATTTGTAAGGATTGTAATTTGAGCAGAATTTAGGATGGCACTCTTAGATGTGCTTTGAGCTAATCGGGTAACGCAAAAAGGGAGGGGGCGGGTGTGAGCGGAACTTCCAGTCGTGGACACGTTGTCCACGGTGAAGCTATGGAGTTACGACTAGGAGAGTGTGTGCTCCACTCTTATAAATTCCAGTACCTCGAACAACCAACTTGCATCCGGGTCCCTCTGTTGTCTAATCACCCTGTTGTACTTGATAGGAAGTGTGTCCACCGATGGTATTAAATTGGCCAGGGTTTTCTGTACACGGTGTAGCCGCTGTGGGCAGAAGTGGACACGGCGAGAATGTCCGGGCTGGCCACCGCCGGGTAGTTCAGCCACACGACGATGTGCTCCCAGTCGTGGCGGTGGCCGAAGCCCGACGCCGGCGAGTCCTTGGGGAAGTACCACGAGTACATGATGGCCTAGACGCCGTTGTACCAGGCCGAGCGTCCGTAGATCTGGCTGCCGTAGCCCGAGCCTTTGCACCCGGCACTGGACGACCCGGTCGGGTTGAGGCCGCCACTGGTGTTGCCGTCCGCATCGACGGCCGGGTAGGGGTGACAGCCGTTCGTGATGTGGAGCTGCGGCTTGAAGCTTACGGCAGCGGTCTGGGAGATGGAGGTCGGCGTAGAACAGCACAACCTGGTCGTGGTCGATGACTGCAGCTTGCACCACAGCTGCGAGAGCGACAGCTGCGAGAGAGACGGCAGCGGCGACGAGTAGACTCTTGAGCATGGCGGTGGTGGCTTAGTGCTTGATCGTTGGATGCAAATTGCAAAGTGGCTGTCCGGGCGGAGTCACCGACAACGAGCAGCGTGGTAAGCGGCGATGCGCCTGTTCTATCACCAAGACGGGCACAGCAGACAGCAGACAAGGAGGCACTTTAGCGCTGAAACTGGCCCGACGGCATCTTGAGCCCAAATACTGGTGCGTGTGCTGGGGTTCACCTGGGCGTCGAGTACAGTAATTTGCTTCAACAGCGAGATTCGGAATCGTTTACAATTGCTAAGTGTAATAAATCTATAGCGGTTTTGATACGTGATTTCAATGACGAACACTGAATGCGTATAGCATTATGTCTAGAAGGCTATTATTTTTGAGCACCTCGCTATTGAGGCAAATGACTGTAGTACATGTACAGACAGACTACAGTCTGTACCTGACCCCCTTCAAGGTTAGTGTTAAATGTGATCGCCTAGAGGCGACACCTTGAGCAGCACGATGAATCCTCGTGCTCTTCATCGGTGCTCGTTGTCTTATGTTCATTCCTACAAGTAAAGCCAGCAAGAAATGTGAGGCGGTTGACGCCATTTGTGAGTACAAACAGAGGACTCCATCGAGACTGGATGTGCAAAGCCTGTGCTACAGGGTACTTCTCTCCAGCCAGCAGAAGAAGCGCATGTGTCCCATTACTTGAGCACCTCAAGCCTCACTTCATCTGGCTGTTGACACAAGCTTTAGTCGGCGGTGATTGAACCGCTTCTTAACAACGACATTGTCAAGTGCTGTGTTTGCAGCACACTCGATGATATCAGCCTTTAGTTGATTGATCATTCCTAGTAGCACCTCCAATGAGAGGTAGCTCTATCAGACATACCAAGCCTGTGACAGTAGATAAGCTGAGCTGGCATTGTTCGTAAAATCGCCTCGCTAGGTCTACAAGGAGTACGGTCACTGACGATAACACGCGAAACAAAGTATTTTTATCCTGGGAGGACAGCTACAGCCTCACACAGATTAATTCGTCCAAAAAGTTGCTTGTACCTCAGTCAACTTTCGCACAACATACAGTCGCGACACACGATATTTACACAGTTTTTACGCAGGGTTAGCTTGTCAGGAGGAGCAACAGTTGCTATCGGCGCCTCTAGTGCGGACTCACTAGCATAGAATTCCTGCGTCGCCGTGTTTGCTGATTATTTCCCTACGTACTCACGCTTGCTATTCCTACTGATTGTTACATCCATCACTACTTCCTACTTTTGCCTGTCCCTACATCCTACATTCCTACATACAGCTTCCCTACGGCAATGCTTACCCATGAATGCCCCCACTGTCCTCTGGAGCTCGTCTCTTCTTCATTTCTTCTTTGAACCGTCCTCTCCAGCACCATGAGACACACGGACCGTCTCGTCCTTAGCTGAAGGCACGTCGTATGTGGGGTGCGCTGCAACCCCAGCCGGCACGGGGCACTTGCTGGTTGCCTCGTTCTTTAAACCGCCCTCTCCAGCACCATGAGGCACATGGCCCGTCTCGCCTTTAGCTGATGGCATGTCGTCACCAACATTAGGCTTGCTGGTTGCCACGTCGTGACCGTTGCGGCTCAGCGATTATGCTTCCCTTGGTGGTGAAGATTCGTTCCTAAACGTAGCTTTCAACTCCCATCCAGCAGGAATAGGAGGATCCAGCACGACAGTCGAACCCCGGCCAGTTCCAATCGCGGCTCCATCATACGTATCGACTTTCCCACGTTCAACAGCAAGTATGTGATCCAGAGCTTCCACCGTCACACGTTTAACATCCTGCTGCCACAGAGTGCACTTCATCTGCACGTGCTCTGCATCTTCAAGTGTTATCTCACGCTTATGGAGTTCCTGGCCATTGTACAGCACAGTCCCCTCCTCGGCCACATGTGTGATAACACCAACAACCGCTACGGACTGTCCACCACGCAGCCTGCGTATTTCAGAAAGTCGGGTGAAGTGGCAATCCACAAGAGGCAAGGGGACGCACCCGTCACCGCGCGTTCGACAAAACCAGTTCCTCTGTCGCTCAGCGTCAGCGGTCGCAGGATCAATAGCAATCATGCTGGAGCGAGCCGTGGATAGCGAACGTCCACCATACTACGTTAAACGGCACTGGTACACAAGAATGGGCTGATGAATAGCCCCATCGAGACGCTCATCAACATACTCATCCCAAATTGAGCACGGTACGCTGGCGTTTGAGTCGTCAACTAGTATCACGTCACGCTTGTGCTGGGTACCACCCTTCCGAGTTTGTATGTACCGAGTGTCACCAATCTCACTCACAACACCACTAATATTCACCACGGTACCAATAGGCAAAATCACCAAATCGCGAATTCTGGTGATCATAAGGTCCGTTTCATCGATATCACCATCATCTTCAAGAGACTCGATCTGCGTATCCGCCGTCAAAACGATTTCGAATTGATGCGGAACAGAAGTGTACTCCTGTCTCGATGACCTGAGACTGGCATGGCTGATACGGATGACACCATTGAATGTAAGAGCCGAAACAAACTCCTTCGCACTCTCATTAAAAGCACATGACCGAATGTGCACCCCGTCATCGCCCACAAACTCAGCAGTCAGCACATGACCCTCTCCACGGGCCCCCTTCCAGCGACGAACAGGAGAGAGATACACCACACGGACTCGAGTCGCCCACTCTGCGTAAGCAGGCGACAGCATACCAACAGGAAGAAGCTCCATCGCCGAGGTGGTGATCTGAAAACTGAGAAGATAAACGCAGCATTCAGTCTTGGGCTAGTTCAAGCGCTGACGTAGATATCTCATCTTACAGTTAGAAAGTGTTTTGTTTTTTGTAAGCCCACGGTTAGTCCACCTCACATCGTCCCATTCCTGAGCGAATATAAAATTATTGCATCGGTGAATACCGTCCCAGAGATTGCCCACTGATAATGCCGGTCACATGACAATTCACGCAGCATTCGGTTGTAAAGGAGGGAGAATTGTCTTTTGAGCCCTTGTCCCAGCAAAGAAACATATAATTCCTCCGTTGTTTTCTCTCATCAATTGATCTGCACGAACTTGATAAACGAACACGGCGTTCGCTTTCAAATGGATGGCAAGGGCAGCATGGACTTGCGGAAGAGGCTGGAAAGGCGCCGAAATCTGGACAGGAACCGCTCTGCTGGTGATTCAATTAAGTATACTACATGCAGTGATCAGCCACTGAAAAGAGGTCGTTCGAAAAAGCAAGGTACTGCTGAGTCAAATACAACTAAGCGGGCTCGTCGAGCGCAAGAACAGCGTAAATCTGAAGACGCCAAGCTGGCTGAGTTGGCTGAATCAATACTCCAGACTCAACGGTTAAGCTCTAACGATCTCCGAATTCTTCGAGACCACCAATCTTTCATAAAAGACCCTCGGCTAGCTTTGATATACTATCACTGTTGTAGTGCGCATCCCGACGCATTCGTGAACAATGATGACAGTTTAAGAGACGATGTTTCCGGTGCTGACGAATGTGCTAAAGATCGATTGCTTCGTGTACTGGATGCCACACCTGGCTGTGACGAGATATCGTATTGCCAAGAATCACTGGAGGCTCATAATTTGAACACGAGTGGGATTTACGCGTGTGCCTCCTGCTGCGAGTTGATCGTTAGCAAAGAAGATTGTCCAGTAT
This sequence comes from Phytophthora pluvialis, assembly GCA_001314425.1. Classification (NCBI taxonomy): domain Eukaryota; phylum Oomycota; class Peronosporomycetes; order Peronosporales; family Peronosporaceae; genus Phytophthora; species Phytophthora pluvialis. The sequence goes on along the minus strand of LGTU01001034.1, from coordinate 10,347 downwards.
GGATCACTATCGACAAATTGTCTTCTCCATTTCGTGTTACGGAGACAGAATTCCGACTACGATATGGAGACATTGATGCTGGAATCCGCCGCAAACACTGTCAACTTCTTGAAAAGGAGGGTTAGTTCTTCTATATCAATCCCGACTTGGTAAATGACGACGAGGTAGTTCTATGCCAGGGATGTGCTCGTGATCCCCTCACCGTGGACTTTAGTATTGCTAATGGCCACGACTATGGACGCTGTGAAGATCTCCCTGCTCTAAACGAAGTTGCCATGAACTGTATTACACCTGTTCGTCGATTTGGAATCGAGGTTTGTCTGTCGGGGAAGCATCTTACTGTACACGCCATTTGCTTTCTTTCGAATGGACCAAGCGAGTGCAACAACGTATTACCCCTCGTGGATTTGGGAGCTGCGCCACGCGTGACATTTGTGGGTCCTGCTGAACTATAGCGCATCGATTAAAAAATTATACGAGTTGCCGTCTGATTCTATTTACGCGTGGTTGAAAGTGCTAGGGCAATTAAATTTGTACATGCGTCGTGAAGGCATTTCGATTGATGACTCACTTCCTCGAAGACGATCCCTAAACGAACTGGAAGCAAATATCACTCACAATGTAGTCGTGTCGGATTCGCAAACAGCTGAAATACTTGTGGAAGCTGTTCGTTCACGTGGCGTTGAAGAAGAAGAATCAGATACGAAGCCTATCTCTGGCAGTCGCGACCACAATTCTTCGATACTGCTTCAAAGAGCCTGTGTCTTTCAGCCAAACTTAACTGCATCCTCGCCGTCAGATCATACTGGAGCAATCAGCGTTATGCTAGATAGCCTGGAAAAAGCACAAAGGCTAGAACGAGATTGTGCAGAAGATGTCGATAGTGATACCGCTGCGAGCCGCTTTGTCGCTGAAGGACCAATATGTGAGGTGCGCCGAGAGAAGGATCCAATCATTGAGTGGGATTCGAATGGCTATTTGCTAGCTGAAGCATTTCCGATCCTATTCATGAGAGGAGGTGATATGCTGCCAAATGGTTCAGTACCAAAACGGCTACTAGATCATTGGTTCCGCTACTATGATGGACGCTTCGAGAAAAACATTATGTTCGTGGCGACGTTGTTCAATCAGCGTCAATGGCATAGTGCAGTTCGGAGAGCAGCTCGCGTAGGTGTTACGCATCCCAGCACCCTCGTGAAACTGGCAAAGCTTGCAAATAATCCCGCTTTTCGTGAGATTTTACGGCAAGCAAAAGACAACTCTGAACAAAAGGAATCGAAACGTCTGAACGCTCAATTATTGCAAGTCATATCAATTGTTGGTAACGAAGTCCCGTTTTCGCCATTCGAGCTTGCCGCGGCACGACCCAAGTTAAGTGCGCTGACTCAATGATATATTGACTGGCCCATCAGTGGGTTACAGTAGCACCACCTGAACAGGATAGTTTGTTTTTGCACCGTATCGTACAACTGAGGAACCAGCGCACCTGGAATGCACGAGATTGCCCTTTCACCAGCGCCACGTGTGACTGGAATAATTTGCCTGACGTTGTTCGCAACAGTGCTCGTGAGAGGCTTTCCATCTCGAGTCAGTATCCGGCGCTCGCAGCTCTCGTTTTTTCAAGCAAAATTAGAGTCTGTGTAACGCGACATTTTACTTTGTCCAAGTGCTCAAGCAACTCGAGTTAGTCGAGACTACGATCAACGAAAAGCAAGAGTCTACGGTAAAGTCGCTGCATTCGGAGCTGTAGTTGAGCCTCAGCGAGATGGACGGCTTCATCTTCACATGACGATCTACGGGTCAACGTGGAGTCCAGAAATATTGACACGGATTTCAGGGTCTCGTGAATTATGTTCCCGGGCAAAAGATTGGCTAGAAGCCGTATCGACGACGTACCTGTCAAATGAATCGCACGAATTTCACGAAAGTGTGCATACATGCCGAACGAATAACGATTTAATCGGGCCGACAGAAAGCCGGATGCTTCGTCCCTGTGAGATGAAAATTCCGTCTGTTAAAATGTCCATGGAACTGTTTCGCCAAACATCTGAGCGATGCTTATTAGCAACCAACGTACACTCATATTCGGCGACTTGTGTGAAGGGGTACAATGGCCGCAATCGATGTAGGCTGAATCACCCAGCTGGAATATGGGAAGCGGAAACGCAGCCAATACAGCTAACGTGGCATGGTGGAAGTAGCTCGGACAAAGTGACTGCAAAACTTATTGACAGAGAAACTCTCGATTGCATCGACGCTGGGTACAATATTGACAAATCGGGGGAGTTTATCCGCCCACATCTCAAGAATCCTGTTATGTGGGAGTTGCATCGACCAATCCGGGATGCTATGATAGTTGAGACGAACCTCTCACTATCGATTCTCACCGGCAGTCATACCAACTCTTCCGTATTAACGAGTGAAGATGCTGGTCAATTTGTTGACGAATACCAGCAGCAGTACATGACAAAGGAATCAGAAGGCCTAAAAACTGCCACCAACGCGATGCTAACAACGTTCGAACATGCTGACAATTACCCCAGCACAGCAGAAGATAATGACACTCCGTTAAGACAGGGAAAGTTTCTCGCGACGCGCCCGCAAATGCTTTGAACGGAGGTCACGAATGGCCTCACGCACTTATGGTATTCGCGTTACTAGGCCACGGCGCTTACGTGTCGTCCGATACATTTTGGTACGTCTTCCCTCATGACTACGTCAATACTATTACTATGGAACGAGCAGATGGAAATGACAGTAGTCACGACTCCGAAATTGGAACGGTAGCAGAATTGAATGAACACTTGGAAGAAATTGTACATGAAATTCAACAAGAGCGATGTTCACTTCGGAATGCTGGTGATTCCCAAACAAGTGCGAATAAATCCGATGCAATTGATAACGAAGGAGATAACCCAGAAAATGATGATGGAGTATTTGATGAGATGGCAATGGTCGCTCTGGACATGCAAGAATGTTCAAAATTGACGGTCAAAATGTATTTGTAACTCAGGCGCAGTTATATCGGCATCGTGGTCATCACTTCAAAGAGTACTCTCCAATTGAGTTTGAAAGTATTGTTGATATTCGGCTCCGCGATCCGTCGAATAACAATGGTGCCGCAGACACTGCTCATCGCGGACCCCCTCGTCGAAGTGGGTTTTCGCTCGGAACTGGGCACCCACTGTATCCACATTATGAGGCATGCATTCGGACTAAATTGAAAACACCGATGCTTGGAGGTCCACCGTTGCCTAGTTACACGTCTGCCCGGACATTCAAAGCTAAAATGAACACTTTGGCCAGGTATGTACATGTACGACATAGCCTACCGCCTTTCACAGCTAATATTAATGCTCGTGTATGCATATAGTTGATGTAGATTAATACTGGCTACGTTCACGCCTTGGAAGTCTGCAAATAATACGCCCGAGTTTGAATTTTCAAGCAATGGGCTCCAACAACTTTGCAGGGACTGGGATCGAAGTGATGCATCTTTCCTTGAGCGTCAGAGGTACCGCAATATCGCAAATGTTCTCAAACGTGGCCACCGTAAATCGAGTAGTGGCCGAATCTACTCGAATTGGCGTGCTCGGAATACGGATTACTGGAAAACACCAACAGTTTCTAGTGCACCTGCTGTATCATCCCAGGCTCGTTCGGTAAATGCTACGTCGGAAGAAATCGATACAGAAATGTATGGTATTCTTGCAGAGCGCGAAGACATTTTTCAACTGATAAATCTCACAGTTCGCCACAAAAAAGATGTACAGGAGATGATTCGTGGTATGCGTTCTCGATTCTGGAAAATGATACCGCAATCGATTGTTGAAACAGTCTTTCCTTCCGGTAAGCTGGGAATACAGCGCCTTTCCACAACTGCAAGTCGCTTTGAAGCAAGTAAGACGATATATTATGGCAATCTGCTGATATCAAATCACAGACGACCTACTGCAACTTTACTTGAAATTGCCAATCGAGTCCACGATCTTCCCCACCTGATACGAGAATGTCACCAAGGTAAAAACGATGTAACGTGTCCATCGAATAGCAGTGTTGAATATCTCGACCCACTGGCAGGCGGATATACTGGTCGAATGGTGATATCACCATCGCCAGTTACACATGAACAGTATGCTGTTATTCAAGAGGTTGTATCAAAAGTCGAATCGTTGGTATATGGCCAACGTACGCAATCGTTGACATTGCTCCACGGCAGCGGCGGGACTGGAAAGTCATTTGTTATCCGTCGAATTCAAGCGGAACTAAACGCTCGCGGAATCGACGTCATTAATACTTGTCCAACTGGAGCTGGAGCGTGCCTTCTCCCTGGAGGTCAAACTATCCATGCAGCACTAATGCTGAATTCTAAAACCAGGAAATCGCTCAAACCCTTGACCCCAAACGCGAGGGAAAAGCTGAAGCAAGTTTTTCACGATTGCGTAGGTCTCGTCGCAGTTGATGAAGTCTCAATGGTTGGTACCACGCTTTTCGTTCAGATCGATCAACGACTGCGTGAACTTTATGATCCCAGCAAAATATTTGGAGGAATGTCTATGCTTCTGGTAAGTGCTCTCACCTATTCGTAATCATACATCCAACTAACCGTACTGTTGTTCTTGTAGGTCGGCGATTTTCTTCAATTACCTGTCATCAAGGAAATCCCGCTCTGCACTAATATGTAGCCTAAAACTGATACTGGGATCAAGGCTCGCGACCTCTTTCGTCGTTTCCATATATATTTTCTTACCATTCAAATCCGAGCAGCATCCAGTCCACGGCAACAAGAGAATGTAGCAGACTTCCACCAACTGCCACGTGAATATCCTCTTGGAAATAAATGGACAAACCAGAACACACGCGGCTATCAGCCCGTGACTGAAAGAGTGATGACATCTCTCGAGCAACCCCTGAACCCGTCCACTATTCTGAAAGATCCCTCCTGGCTCAACGATTTGTGAATTCTTGTCACCGGAAACCTAGATAAAGCCACTCTCACACAGGCGGCAGCTTTACTCTTCGGCACACTACACAGGATTCCGATTCTTCGATGGAGACGAAAAATTCGCCAAGAGATCGATGATAGCCTCTCATTCACTTTATACGATGAAGATATGCACCCGTATCTGTTTGGATATTTTGTCACCGGTGCTCCAGCTCAAATTCTGAATAACAATGCTGGCAATCTCGGATGGGGTATAGCAAATAGAACACTGTGCTACATGCACTCGCTCGGATGGGATTCACTGAGCCATGCTAACGTTGCGCGTACGGCAATTCAAAATGGGCTGAAGGACAATCAAATCATCATCGATATCCCAAGGCCACCTGAATTTATCAACGTCGTACTAGTACAGTCTGACGGATCTGATATCAGCGGCGAGCAATGGCCACCAGAAGCAAATCTCGATACAGAAATGGTACTCAACTCCAATGGGATCCGCCACAAGCAAAGAGTGATTGTGCCAACAGGACTTCTTTCATCCACAGGGCACTCATGCTGCGTCAAATTCTCTCATCTCGGCTCCAAAGTTGACCAGCAAATCCAGTACGTCATGCACGCCGTCGAATTAGCTTTCGTACAAACAGTATGGAAAGCTCAAGGAGCAACTCTAAAACGAGTTGCACTTTTGCTCGAAGGCTCACAACCCAAACCAATCTGGGCCTTTGAGCATCTATATGTTGGCACTACTCGCGTCAAAACAGCTGATGGACTGCGCTGTTTGCCTCTCACTACTTCATACCGCCGTGGCAAGCTGCTGAAGTTACGTCCCAACATCTATACAATCAAGTGGTTAATGAGTATCGATGAGAACGGGTTGTGGAAGAGTAAGAAATAATGTCAACGAATAACATTTTCAACGATCCAGCACCTTACACTTTTTCACAGCAGTCCTCCCAGCCTAAAGCAACGCACCCTTGTTCAGCAGCAAAAAGCAATAATTGTGATTTGGTGCGCTGTTGAATGCAGAGAATTTTACTTTGCCTGCATCAACTTTTCAAGTTTCTGAAGTCTGAGATGCTCTTGGACAACTGCGATACGCGTATCCATTGAGTACTGCCGGCTGTAACCCTGCATGTAATGGTACGCTGGGTGTTTGCTCTTGCGCTTTAAGGCATTCAGGATAGTGTCAAGGGCACTTTGTGCTATTCCACGTTCTTCGTCTTGGTCTTCGTCGGTCTCGACCTTGCGCAGGAGTCGGTTGCCGTTTGCTGGGGTGTCCTCAATCGAGTAAGCAGCGTTGGCCAATTTCAGATTCGATGGTTGCGTCTGGTCCAGTTCCAAGGAAGAAGCAGTTTCATTAGAAGATTATTTACTTTGGTTAAAAAATAAAATAAATTTTAATATATAATAAAAAAATATCCTTCAATGCTCGCAAGAATAGTAGCCGCAGCGATTAGAACGACGACGGTTGCACGCATTGCTGGCCCCGGATGAAGTTCTTGGTGGGTTGTCGCTCTGGAGGAAAGGGGGGAATGAGACTGCTGCGGGGCGCGCTACGTACTGATAGTCCCCGAGAGAGACGCAGGTCCAGAATCTTGATCCCAGATGATGCAAATCTTGGTATGCTCTTGCTCAGCCGTTCTACTAGGATAGTGTCTATTTGCACCGCAGGGGCAAGACAGCCATACGGTATGCCGCATACCGTAGGAGGAGGGGGTGAGCTGCGGTGCAATTCCAAACGGAAAATACCAACTAAGGCGAGCGAATGCGAGCGGGCGTAGCCATAGCAAACCCGCACGGGGTGCCCGCGAAGCAGGGCCGTGCGGTATTTGTGGAGGCGGGCCCAGCGCCGAGCTCCTCAGCGAGCGGGGCATTGCACTCACCCGGTGAGAGAATCTTTTCCTCGCAGGAGCGCAGCGACTGTCTTTGAGAAGCGCAGCGGAGCAAAGGCCATGATAGGAGATGACATCCGTCCTCCCCGTAGTCCTATCCCAAGATAGGGAGGTCCTGTGCTGTTTGAAAACTTGCACAGCACAGATCCCATACAAAACCATGAGAACGACTACCGAATGCAGACTGGTGCGGTTCAAATAGACTGTCGTTCTACTAGAACGGCTCATCAGGGGGGGGTCCTAACGGAGGTACAGTAGAGCATACCAAGATTTGCTGTAGAACTTCTACAGTAGAATGGCTTTGTATGTAACCCCCACGTGCTTCCCGATAGCGATGCGCTCAGATGCGCAGGTGAGTAATATACTCAGGCATCCTTTGTTGCGGGAATTTTGACCCAGATTCGGAATCGTAGTATACATGTATGGATGGAGGGTTTCTTTGAAGAAAATCTATTCACTCGAAGTAAAATTAAAATGCATATGCGCATCAGAAGCCCAAAACCTCGAGCGAACGGCAGCGAGTTCAGACAACAGTAGGGCTAGCAAAAAGCACAAGTGCCGACACGATACCCTACAGCCAGACCGTATAGCCAAATTAATGCAAGTGCTTCGCTGTTGTACGTGTCGCACTCACCACACAATCATTTCACGACGGTTCCCGAGGAATTTGTCAGATCTTGCAACGTTCTCTTCAAGGTACTGTACCCCAAATACATAATACTTGAAGTATAAGAATACAACAAATCGTTCGGCAGCTGTGCCTGACAAAATTTGTCACAAATGTCTCGGATGCGCATTGTGTACGTGCGATATCTTACGACCGAAGTTATAAGAAAATGTCATGACAATTTCTTATAACTTCGGTAAAAAAAGGTACTGTTCCCCGAACGACCTGGGCTAGCAAATCGTTGTACATGTACTGTACTGACACTGGATATATTCCCGACGTGTGCGTACGCGAACACCACGGGTAGTATGAATTACGAGTATGCTGGCGAGGCTTGTAGTGAAGTGTTCAGAAGGAATGAAATCCGAAAGTGAGTTCATTTGGGTTAGCAGTCTTCGCCAAAGGCAGTCCTCATAATATGGATGAATATAGTTGTTTTTCCGACAGATATAACTGCAGGATTGTGGGCAAGCCGAGTGCGATCGCATATTAGCCTATCAGATCACTTCAATTGAGTATTTTAGCCAATTAAATTTGTTAGGGCTAGGTGTCCCGCTCCAACACTTTCCGACAAATATTTGTCGGAAGCTTGGCAGAAATATGTATAGGTATTGAATAGGATCACCAACTGAAATGCACAGCCAGGACGGTCACAAAACGATCACCCGGTAATTTTGCGAGCTCGATAAATTACGTAGGTCTACATTTAATTTTTTTTAAAAAATCATGGCGCGTTCTGTGGGCCTTCCATTCCAGAATCCCCCCTCACACTGAACTCGGCTGCGTGTTCACCGCGTGCTTCTCCCCGTCGTTCCCCGCGTGCTTCTCCGCGTGCTTCTCCGCCTGTCTTCTATCAAGCATTGCGCGAGTCTACGACATGAGNCCGCGTGCTTCTCCCCCTCCCTTCTCTCAAGCATTGCGCGAGTCTACGACATGAGCGATAGCGACGAAGGGGCACCTGCGTGTGGGTCTCACCGGATGGCTACCAATGCCACTAAGACTACTAGAGAGCTATCGCGCGAGGCTCGCACGTCTGCAATTGGTTCGGATTCCTCGGACAGCGACGACGAGACAGTTCGAGAGACCGCGCCGCCTTTCCAGGACTGGCATGATACGTGGGATGATTTCTTTGCCAATCTAAGAGCGTATGAAGCTCGTACGTCACAACTGTATCGGATTCGATCCGGTACGAACGTCGCCGCGCGAAACAAGAAGATAAAAACAAAGAAGAAGTGGAAGAATAGCGAGCTAGTGCCTGAAACTTTTGGCGACTACTACAAGAAACTACTGTGTACGCATGGATGAGGTAAGAAGCCGCGCGGGGATGACCAAAGAACCGGACATAATAGGCGCAGCACTGGGTGTGCTGTTAATCTTTCAGCGACAGTATCTCGTTGCCCGGCAACGGGTACGTGGCGAATTCGTGTTACTACACACAACCGGGCTCACAATCACCGGCTTCGACGCGAGGTTTTCGAGAACTATCCATCTACGNCCGGACTCACAATCATCGGCTTCGACGCGAGGTTTTCGAGAACTATCCATCTACGAGGCGCGTCACGGACCCCGATGTGCTTGGTTTTGTCGACGAGCTGGTCAAGGCTGGCGCAAAGCCCAAGATGATCCTCCAATATCTACAAGATACGACAGGTAATGCCTGTGAGATGTGTATGCTGGAGCGATTGCCCAGGTATCTAATCTCTGCGTTGTTTTGTTCAATGTGATAGGTAAACGTGTCATCTTGCGGGACGTGCACAACCTTGTCTGGCGTCTGAAAACCAAGANTCGTGGTCCCGGAACTGTCGAAGACAGACTGGAGGCTGTTCTGCGGAAATTTTGCGCTTCTCGAGGTAATCACGCTTCCGTGTTTGCGGACGAGGTGGAGACAACTCAGACGATCACGATGCAAACACGGCAAATGCAGCGCTTTTTTTAGGCCTTCCCGGAAGTCGTCATGCTGGATTCCACGCACGGAACCAATACATCCAAGTACAAGCTGTTCAGCTTCATGATCAACGACATCTTTGGTCACGTAAGGTCTCGACCATGTCATGATTAATTGGAGATCCATCTGGCCTGCTGGTGACCCGTTGGTGATCCGTTGGTCTGCTGGTTATTAGTAGATGATCCATTTGGTCTGTTGGTAATCCATTAGTTGTCGGTTAGTCATGACTAATTGCTTAAATTATGGATGTGTTTCGTTGCGGTTGTTGACTTGCAGGGTCAATATGTTCAGCATGCACTGGTCGAAAACGAGAGTCATGCTTATATGAAGGACGCAATCGAGGCCTTCAAAGAAAACAATCCATCTTGGGATCGGATTCGTGCTATCATGATCGACAAAGACTTTGGGGAACTAAGCCTGTTAAAGCGGGAGTTTCGATTGGCGCGGGTCTTGATTTGCCATTTCCATCTAAAAAAAATATGTACGCACAGAGATGGCGAAGAGTGTCTACGGTGGTCGCAATGCAGTGGATGTGGATCGTGTGGAGGGTTCTGTCGGTATCATGGTTAAGGCGCTGGATGACGGTGAGCACAATCGTGGTCTTCGGTACATGTACTANTGGTTAAGGCGCTGGATGAAGATGAGCACAATCGTGGTCTTCGGTACATGTACTACATTTTGGACGGATTCGACGAGCAGGGGAAGCTTCCAACACCCAAGCACCCTCTTCTGGATTATTTTGTTCGCAACTGGCATTCATGTAAGGAAATGTGGACAGTGTATGAGCGAGGACATGTTGCCCATCTTGGTAATCACACCAACAACCGGTACGTACGTTATATTCCATACTTTAATACGGCTCGTTCTAACGTCATGGTATTTGGGCTTGTTTCAGTCT
>LGTU01001033.1:0-18636 GCA_001314425.1 Phytophthora pluvialis | reverse complement strand
CTCCATAGTAAAGTCTATCTACCGAGTCGATGGACCTGCTCATGTATTAGATATGAGAACATATTAAGTATATCAGCTACTAAATTGGCGAGGGGTATCTGTAGCACTATCATAACTTGGACTTGGCTGCCTTGTAGTAGTGTGAACCAATGAATGCAGTCGTGCTATCCGGATACTAAGTTTTCGTTGCGAAAAGCAAACTGGGCCGACCCCGTAGACATCGCGCTACTGCCAGTTTAAGCCCCCCCTCCCCTCCCGCTTGTCGTGTGGTAGGTCAGTTCTTAATTTGCGCTCAAATCAGCACACCAGTCAACCAACTTCCAACGCGCACTTGCCCAAACTACTTCGTCGAACATGCGTGTCAGCTTCTTTCTGCTCGCGTCGGCTGCTGTGCTAGTGGCAAATGCCAACATCGTCTCTGCCGACCCCGCCCAGCTTTCAGACGTGGTCTCCACCGACACCGCCGCGGTGATCGAACCTGTCGTTGCAGTCAACACCAAGCGATTCCTGCGCGCGCACAAGACCGTGATTGACGATGACGCCGGCGTTGCCGGTATTTCTGAGACAACAGGTGAAGACGAAGAGAGGGCGTTTTCAGCCACGGACGCATGGACTCAAAAGTGGGCGGCCAGGGCGGATGATTGGGTTGCAGGGGAAAGACGCCGGGGCAGATGAAGGAAAAATGGGAATCTACGACGGGATCAATCCTAGCAGCAAGGCCAAGCAGAAGTACAACTTGTTTCTCGCGGCTTGGCTGAAGAAGCACCCGGGTGGCATTTAAGTTGGCTTGTGGCAGCAATCGTGTAGGACATCTAGCTTCCACCCTAGAAGCCACTTGTTATATGTAGCACTCAGGGGCAGTTGGTTGGTTAGCTGAATATCCTTCCTTTTAGCTACTGTCTGTTTTGCTGTCGCGATTGAGTTGCATGATGCCTTCAATACCTAAGTCTCCCTCCTTCATTTTGTTGTCAAATTTTATCAACGATAATATGAACATTTTTTTGGTTAGTTTCTGACTGTACCATGGCATGGCCAAGGAAAAGGGGTTCGCGACTGAACTGTAGGCTTCCCATTAGGTCTAACTTGGCAAGGATTTTGCGCGTTAAGCTTCAAGAATGAACTAGTAACAGGGAACATGGTACTTTATACTTGAAACGACAACTAGGGGCTTCTGCTCACCGAACTTTGGTTTGGTTTTCGAGCCACGCGCGCAGATGTGCATCATGATCCGTTGCTTCAGCGAATAATTAGTGGAAGGTCCTATAAAACTGTGATGACCTGTAATCGCTGGAACTTAACGCACTCTCGTTCCCCCACGAATAATATTAACGCATGGAGATTGCTGCTGATCACTCTGAATTGAAGCTCGGACCAGACGAAGACGAAAATATTGAGACCGAGTCTACGCAAATTTGGAGCAGACTCCCATGTAAACCAGGATCGGGATACTTTGACGCCATGAACAAGAAATTTAACTTAGTTGCTGAAGTCAGAATTTCAAGAACGTGTGGAGATGTCCCCGGTCAACTCGAATCAGCAAAACGAAAACAAGTGGAGGTTTTGCTGAAGGGACAACCTGCGGTGGCGATATCGTTTCCATGCACTTTGGTGCTACAGCCAATGATTTCTGACTTCATTGACTTAGAGAATGCAGAGGAGACAGTAGGCGTCATGGTGAGGCTGGCACTTGACTACACGTGGCTCCCGCAGTAACGTTTGATCACTGGACTCCGCCTCAATCATCTCGGCTCAAGCGTTGAATCAAACGATCAAGAAGCTTTGAGCAACACTTGGTATTAACTCGAAACGACAAGATAAACTATCAGGCCTGTTGGAAACGCTTGAGTTTCTCAGTTTTCCTGGTAGTGCTTCGTTTACGTAGTACGTACAGCCCAACAAGGATTCCTGCTCTTTCATAAGACGATACTAGTATTTTGTGAGGTGCCGTACGACAAAGTGTCTTATGATTTTCCATCAATGCAATTTGGTGCGATCTTGATTTCAGTATGTAAAAAAATGGCTACAAAGACCATTGATTGTAAAAACGTAAGACACTATGTCGTACGTCAAGTTTGCGCTCCTCCATAAAAGAGCTCGTGATCACTCTGGAAGTAGCTATACACTCGAGGCCGAAGCCGACGATCCCACCGATCCGGCCGATCCCGAAGCCGAACGGAGTCGGAGCAAGTAACAGACTTCTCCAGGCAGGACGAGTGGTTGAGCAGACGCCCCGTCCCAGACGGAGTCCTTTCTCTGCAGCGTCCTCTTAGCGTGCTGACCAGCCATCTCGTCACGCGCCACGCTCCTTCCTCTTAGTTGCACCATCTTGTCCACTGTATCTGGCTGCAAGTAACATTCTGTAATACAAGCCAGATTCGTCAGTCTCCTTTCCGTTTCCCTCACTTCCTTAGCTACGCAATGCTCTTTTGCTTTGGGGCCTCTCTTTGCCCTGGCCCATCGCCCTCTCACTGCTCGACGTGCACGTTTCTGCCGGTCAGCCGTCACTTCTGATTCGCACAGACTTGTTCGCGGTCAGCCTTCACTTCTGACTCAACGAACTGGTTTGCGGCCAGCCTCTCCTGACTCTTCCGAACACCGATTCCAGCCTACGGTGACTTAGCTCGCGGTCAGTCTTCACTCTGACTCGCCCTGAAAGCCACTGTAATGACCACCATGTCGTCGTACATGGCACTACACTGGTAAATCCAACTCGGAGGGGAAGGCGTGTACACGAGCAGGAGCTAGGCTTCTAGGCGTTACCGACGCCTGCACGTCAGTAGGTCAACGGATGTCAACCACATAGAGACCGGCTTAGGGAGAAGACATTGTTAGGCAGCTGGAAACCTCGGGGCGGGTCTTTGAGTCCTCACGCCTACTAAACCCGAATACGTATGATACAGCGAGTGTGGACCCTTCCTGCGCAGATAGCACATCGCATCCGCTCCATGTCCCGCACTCCACTGCCAATGGGTCACCGGCAATCCCCTCGCGCCCTCGTGGTCGCTAACCACGTTCCCAGCCACTCTAGCACGCACTTAGATCATTATCACTCGTCTCACTTAACTCCTCATGTACTACCTTCAATTGCCCGCGCGCTCCTGTCGACTTCTCACTGCCGGCGACCTCACTTATCGCAGCGGAACGGGTCGGAACCTCGTCTGGTGTTGGGTAGGGCCGCAACCCCACGCGTAGTGCATTAGCTGCTTTATCTGTCCCTTTACGGTCCAAATTGCAACTGAGAGGTGGGCGTGCCAAGCCGCGTGCCCAGAGCTCTCCTAGCTAAATCCCCGCCGCCTATAGCTACCGCCTATAGCTACCGCCTACCTACAGCTTGAACCTCGCCGAGAGCCTCCCTCCCGGATCTTCCCCTGTCGTGCCTCCCTGGCCTCTCATTCTGTATCCAGTGTCGCTTCGCCTAGCAACTATACTCCCTCGCTGTCTTCGTCTCTTGGTCTGCTCTCCTGGTGATCTTCGCCTTAGTCGCCGTCAACAGCGACCCTTCCAGCTTCAACGTCTCTTTCGCTTTGTCTGTGGTCGTAGTGCCATCCGCCACGGTCGTACACTGCTCGTCACCAATTGCTGTTACGGAGCGCCACACCACGCTCCTTCGTCCTCCGTCAAGTCAATCGCCACTATCGCGTGGCCGCTCAGCGATATGGGGTACTCTTCTCGTGCTAAAGAGCACCTATGTCCACATAGCCACAACCTTGAAATGAAATGAAATGAACTTCCTGAGCTGCAAGGTCGGTCTTGCGCGAGCTACGGTCACAAGGAGACATCATCGCCACAGTCACCACGGTGCAGCTCGTTGTGGCGGCGGTTGCGGGCGGCCTGTGTTGCCCCGACTCAAGAAGGACGACATCAGCGTCGATGACTAAGGTGGCTACGTGTACGTGTGTGTTTCATACTTGTATATTTCATATATTGAGCGAGTCCTCGCAAATGAATGTATCCAAGCTAACTATTTAGAAATCGAAAACAAACAAACAAAATGAACAATGGTATGATCTTACCTGCACGTCTTTTAGCAAATACATCAACAACGTTGAAGTGCTCCTGCGCAGACAGACTTCGTATATTTAGCCAATCATATCGCATCATTACATCTGACCTCAAACTGTCTTACGATTCGTAAGACAGTTACGAAAGCTCGACACAATGTCGTTATCGGTTATCGTTGTTACCAGCGTACGAAGTACCAGCGTACGTGAGATCGCACGACGATTGGTCGGCCCAGCATAACTTCGTATCGACTGGATGTTTCAGACTCATCATCGCTGTTGATGGCACGAAAGCGTGCCATAAGCACTTGTGCATGTAAGATATGGGGGACAGCCGTTCCGCGATTGTGAGGTGAGTGAACAATCCGTGCTGATGGCACGCTGCGACCGCAAAGGTATCGTATGCACCCTGACATACCAAGCCGGGCCGTCGCTGCTTGCCGATACTCCTACAGCTCTCGGTTGACTGAAGCCGCCGATCCATCCGACCTCATTCTCGAACTTCCCATCTACCAGTCACCACCAAACACCACCCAAGACTTTGAATCGATGGGAGATCGCAACGAGTCCCACGCAACCAAACGGTTAAGCTACGAGTCCGGTGCAGCGTTGATGGCTGAGGGGCCTCAAGTGCTGCACGACTTGATCGCATCGAAGATGGAGGCCGCAACAGGTCGCCCGCTGCCGGAAGTCAACGTACAGTTCTCCAACCTGTCCATCTCCGCAGACATCTCCGTCGCGGACAAGAACGACGCCAAGAACGAGCTGCCGACGATGTTCAACGAGACCAAAAAGATGTTGACGGTGTCGAAGAAGCACACGGTGCGCAAGGACGTCCTCAAGAACGTCACCGGCGCGTTTAAACCGGGGACGATCACGCTGCTGTTGGGCCAACCGGGTTCGGGCAAGTCGTCGCTCATGGAGATCCTCAGCGGTCGGTTCCCCATTGAGAAGAACATCACGGTCCAAGGGGACATCTCCTTCAATGGGGTCTCGCGGGAGACAGTGCTCAGCCGCTTGCCGCAAGTCGTGTCGTACGTTAACCAGCGTGACAACCATTACCCTCTGCTGACGGTGAAGGAGGCGCTGGCGTTTGCGCACGAGGTCGGCGGTGCCGAGTTTCTACGCGAAGCACAGGAGAAGCAGGAGAAGAACCCCGACCAGGCGAGCTCGGAAGCCTTGGAAGCCCTGAGATCCATTTCGCCGCATTATCCCGACGTTGTGGTCCAGCAGCTTGGGCTTCAGAACTGCCAGGACACGATCGTGGGGGACGCCATGACGCGCGGTGTCTCGGGCGGCGAACGGAAGCGCGTGACCACAGCGGAAATGGAATTCGGTATGAAGAGCGTGACGTTCATGGACGAGATCAGTACCGGTCTGGACAGCGCGGCGACGTTCGACATCATCAACACGCAGCGCAGCGTTGCAAAAAGACTCTGCAAGACGGTTGTCATTGCTCTTCTGCAGCCATCGCCTGAGGTCTTTGCGCTGTTCGACGACGTGATGATCCTGAACGAAGGAGAGGTGACGTATCACGGTCCTTGCGACCGTGTGCAGAGCTACTTCGAGGAGCTGGGGTTCGTGTGCCCGCCGGAGCGTGATCTCGCCGACTTTTTGTTGGATTTGGGGACGTCCCAGCAGTACCGCTACCAGGTCGACTCGTACCAGAGGAACCACCCGCGCTTTGCAAGCGAGTTTGCAGCGCACTTCCGGCAGTCACCAATTCATCAGGAGACGCTCTATCAAGTGGTGTCTCTAGCTGATCCCAACGCGCTGCAGAGGGCGGAAGATCGCCTGGAGAAGGTCCCCGTCTTTCAGCAAGCGTTCTTACCGAGTCTGCGGACGCTGCTCCGACGCCAGGTGATGGTCTTGTACCGGAACAAGCCCTTCATCATCGGAAGAGTGCTCATGATCTTGATCATGGGGCTTTTGTACTCAACGGTCTTCTACGATATCGATCCAACGGAGGTGTCCGTCGTCATGGGTGTGCTCTTTGCCACGATTCTCTTCCTCTCGATGGGTCAGTCGTCACAGGTCCCGACGTACATCGCGGAGCGCGACATCTTCTACAAGCAGCGCACTGCCAACTTTTTCAGTACGCAGGCGTATGTGCTGGCCACGTCAGCCAGCCAGATTCCTCTCGTCTTAGCGGAGTCGGTCATCTTCGGCGTCATGATGTACTGGATTTGCGGCTTTGAGGCAGACGCGATGCGGTTCGTCCTCTTCGAGATCATTTTGTTCTTGACGAACCTGGCCATGGGCATGTGGTTTTCCTTCCTGGCCGCGGTTAGCCCGAATGCGAATGTCGCGGCGCCGCTGGGCATCGTCTCACTGCTTGTGTTCATCATTTTCGCGGGCTTCATCGTCACGAAAGACAACATCCCGGACTTTCTCATCTGGGGGCACTGGATCAGCCCCATGAGCTGGAGTCTCCGAGCGCTTGCCGTCAACCAGTACCGCGCCGGATCATTTGACGTGTGCGTCTACGAAAGTATCGACTACTGCGCAACGTACGGGGTCACGATGGGCGAGTACAACCTCAAGCTCTTCTCCATGCAGACGGACAAGGTGTGGGTCCTGTACGGCATCATCTACACGTTCGCGATCTACCTCGTCTTCATGTTCCTCTCGTATCTGGGACTGGAGTACCTTCGTTTCCAAGCACCCGAGAACGTTGACGTGTCGGAGAATGCAGGCGAACACGGGTCATACGCGCTGGTCGAGACTCCCAAGAACGGACACTCAGCAAACACTGCGGATTGTGCTGTGGAGATCGAAAGCCGCGAGAGACACTCGGTTGATCCCGTGACGGTGGCGTTCCAGGATTTGTGGTACTCGGTCCCCGATCCTCACAACCCGAAGGAATCGCTGGATCTGCTCAAGGGTATCACTGGTTTCGCGCTTCCTGGCTCCATCACGGCTCTCATGGGCTCTTCGGGTGCTGGCAAAACCACACTCATGGACGTGATTGCTGGTCGCAAGACAGGAGGGAAGATCACGGGCAAAATTCTCTTGAACGGCTACGAGGCCAGCGACCTGGCAATTCGCCGCTCGACCGGCTACTGCGAGCAGATGGATGTGCACTCGGATGCCGCTACCTTCCGAGAGGCGCTCACGTTCAGCTCTTTCCTGCGTCAAGACAGCTCCGTGTCGGACGCCAGCAAGAACGACTCTGTGGACGAGTGCATGGAGCTTCTTGGCCTGGAGGACATCGCTGATCAGATCATCCGTGGCAGTTCCATGGAGCAAATGAAGCGTCTGACGATCGGCGTGGAGCTTGCAGCGCAGCCCAGCGTGATTTTCTTGGATGAACCAACGAGCGGCTTGGACGCACGTTCTGCCGAGCTGATCATGACGGGCGCTCGAAAAGTGGCCGACTCGGGACGCACCATTATCTGCACGATCCACCAGCCGTCTTCGGACGTTTTTGCCTTGTTCGACAGCTTGTTGCTGCTCAAGCGCGGAGGTGAGACGGTCTTCTTCGGTGATTTGGGCGACAAGTGCCGCAATTTGATCGACTACTTCGAGGGCATCCCCGGTGTTTCATCACTGCCCGGTGGCTACAACCCGGCTACGTGGATGTTGGAATGCATTGGTGCCGGTGTGAGCTACGGAGCCATCACCACGGACTTTGTTGAGGTATTCAGCGAGAGCTCAAGCAAGCAACAGCTGGACGCGAACATGGCCAAGGAAGGCATCTCTGTGCCGTCACCCGACCTTCCTGAGATGGTGTTCGGTGAGAAACGCGCCGCCAACTCTGTCACTCAGATGAAGTTCGTCGTGGTCCGCTTTATCCGGACTTACTGGCGTACGCCGTCCTACAATTTAACTCGAATCCTGGTCTCGCTGTTCCTGGGAGTGGTCTTCGGTCTCGTGTTCGTCGACGCGACGTACACGACGTACTCGGGTTTGAACTCGGGCGTGGGTCTGATCTACATGGCTGCACTCTTCAACGCATTCGTGTCTTTCGAGAGCGTTCTGCCGGTCATGTTCGCCGATCGGGCCGCTTTCTACCGGGAGCGAGCCTCGCAGACGTACAACGCCTTCTGGTACTTCGTGGGCTCGACTGTCGTGGAAATTCCGTACTCCTTCGTAAGCGGCTTGTTCTTCACAGTCGCGTTCTACCCCCTTGTGGGCTTCAAGGGCTTCGACACTGCTGTGATTTTCTGGCTGGCGTACTCGATGATGACGCTGATGCAAGTCTACCAAGGACAAATGCTCGCTTTTGTGTTCCCAACGGAAGAGGTGGCGATTGTTGCCGGGTATTTGGTGAACGCGATTTTCATGATGTTTATGGGCTTCACTCCGCCGGCGAACGCCATCCCATCGGGCTACACGTGGCTGTACAAGATTTCTCCCCTCAAGTACCCGCTGTCGACGATGGTGTCGCTGATTTTCGCTGATTGTGACCATCTTCCGACGTGGGACGAGTCCACGCAGACGTACCTCAACATCGGCTCGAAGCTTGGATGTCAACCGATGGCAAATGCACCCGTGACGGTGGGTCACACCACGCTCAAGGAGTACACGGAGGATCACTTCGGCATGAAGCACGACAGAATCGCTCGCAACTTCGCAGTGATCGTCGGCATCATTGTCATCTATCGCGTCTTGGGCCTGCTGGCGATTCGGTTCATTAACCACCAGAAACGGTAGATGTTTGATAAAAGCTACCAGCGTGATGAACAAGCGGACACCATCGACAGTTCATCACTTGATAACCAATACTCTTTACTCCGTTTTTGCATTCCAACTCCACATACAAACTTCTGTGAGCTGGGATCGAACTATCTTTTGAAGAACGATGAGAGATAGTCCAGGATTCCTTTGCCCGAACTGCCTACTGCTTCTTGACGAGCATTTCCGCGAGACGGCGTGGCTGGTTCGTTGACCGCCGTACTCGCTTGAGCACCCGTAAGTTTCTTGTCATCAGTCTTGCCATCACTCTTGTGCTCGTTCATAATGTCAATAGCGCGCAGTTGCACTTCCTTGTTGTCCAATAAAGCGTGCCCACGTATCACTACCCCCAAGCTCCGACCCACGAGTTGTGCTCGAAATTCCTCCGGCATCACTCTGTAGATATCAACTGCAGCATCAAAGCGATGGCGTTTCGAACATTCATTGAGACCCATCGTGTACATGATCATTGTAGGTTTCGTGCCACCGTTGCGTAGATCAGTAATGATGTCAATAAACGCATCCCACTGGTCTGCTTTGGTAGCGCACTTGACCAAGGAGTAGGCCATACTTTCAGTTATTTCGAGGCCACAACAACGCATCGAACTTCGAACACCAAGCGCAGTCTCTAGGTCGCTTGCGCTGGCGCAGCTTTTCAGCATAACCTCGCACATGTCCTGGGTCGAAGGCACACCATTCTTCGCCATGTTATTGTAAATCTGGACGACCAGGTCGTACTGCTTGGCTTTAGTTGCACTTCGTAGCGCGTTCAAGTAGTAAGTAGCACTTGACTTCTTGGAATGCGTCAGCATCGCATCCAAGATGTGTGACAAGTTCTTCTTCTTCTCGTTAGCCCCCCGAAGCGCACTGCTGTATGCAGCTACCCTGTTAGAGGTTCGCTTGATATGACCGTCCAAAATCTCAGTAGCCTCCTCGGTTTCAACTAGCGGCATACTGGTAGTCGTTTGGTTGTTCATGCTGGTCGAAATAAGCTCCACGAGGTCGTGTTGCTTCAAATTGCGTGCTGTTTCTAACGCGAACGAGAAAAGGTCTGCGGAAGTCGTGTCAGCCTTGTTCAAACCACCACAAATCTCCATCACCATACCACGTCTCTCCAGCTTGATTGCTGCCACCAAAGCGACCTTGCAAAGAACCTCTTCCTGATGATAGCTACGTTTGCGCATAGCAACGAAGGTGCGCAAAAGATGATCGTAGCGTTTGGTTTTGTTGAATGAAATCGCCACGTGCAAGAATTCACCACTCGCATCCAAACCCGTCCTATGCATCTTCCTCAGAATTTGGTGAACAAACTCGTACTTTTTCAGTAGGAATGCCGTCCTGACTGCAGTAGTGTATGCTTCAGCCCTAGCACCCTCCACTTCACGAATGCTGTCGAGGAGATCCAATACAAGACGACGTTGGTTTGTCTTCACTGCCGTTCCCACTAACTTGGAAAAAAAAAACCACCGAGACCGTCGACACATCCAGTTTCTCTTTCATCGCATCAAGCAGTTGAAAAACCAAGTCGACCTTCTTCAACTGGATCGCTGCCAGCAGCACAACGCCATACGTCTCGTCGTCGCACAAGCAACCCGCAGCTCGCACATGATCGAAAACACTCAGTACCCGGTCGTACAAGCCCGCCTTGTGCAACTATATGAGGTAGGCATTGTACGCTTCCATCGGATCCGCCCCGAAGCCTTCCAGTTGGTTCAAAAGACCCCAGACAAAGTCGTGCTCACCCAACTTGACCGCCGACCCGATCGTACTCCGGTACGCGATCGAGCTCTCAATGCCACTCTGGTGCATGTAGTCGAAGATCTCTCGCACAAGTTGGTGTTGCCCTGTTTGACACGCACTCGCCAGCACCAGTCCGAACGTCTTGGAGGTGTCCGCCGCATTGACCTTCACGTCCTTCAACAACTCGACCACGCGGTCAGTTCGCTCCAGCTTGACAGCCGCCACCAGTGCCGTCGTGCGAAACGCCGGGCCCACCTTGCAGCCATCTCGACGCAGGTCGTCCCACACTCGGAGCACGGTCGCGCACTGCTCCGCCTCAAAGCCGACCGAGCCCGTCTGGCTGACCACGGACGCCCCTTTCTCCAGAGCGTACGTTACCACTTCCCGACACTCGTCGACCGCCCCCTCCTTCGCCAAAGTGGAGAAGACGCTGGAGACGACGAATCTCGACAGGGCTCGGCCGCCACCTTCCCGGACGTCTTCAAACACGAGTCGCACCAGCTCCGCGTCGTCCGGGGCCGCTTCCAGCCGCTCCCGGTAGTTTCTTGCCACTACTTTGTCACGCGGGGACATGCGGTTGCTTCGTGGCGCCCCTGAGAACGGGCGGCATAATATGATATTATCGGCGCTCGCTTCAGTTTTTAGACCTCTCGTTTGGACAGATGCTTTCTGAATTGAGGAATCAGATCGACTAGATACGATTACGTTTTTCCGGTAGTCGTCCTCACTGAGTTGTTTTTGTTTTTGGTGTTGTATCCGGTTGGTGCTACTGACGAAAGCCCAACAGTCGAGGAGGCATCGCTCACTCCATGCAAGGTAAGCCAGCAAGACTGCAACGGTTTACTACTGAAATGCTTTAGGATAGGACCTTGCTTTGCAATTGCTTAGCTGCCCAACGGCGAGCGAGGTCATCCAGGATACGCTCTTCAATCTGGCATATTGACTGCACGCTGCGTTGCATTACCAGCATGCTAGAGATGACAAGTAGGTGGTCGTTGTATAGTGTGCATCACTGGGGAACGAACAGTGAACTTAGTGCGTCGTCCGGGGCTCAAGCAAAACGCAACATTAGTTCTGTATTTTTCGTTGTGGCATGAATTCGATAAACAGGCTGTGAACAGAAGAGAGGCCTGCAGAAGTTGGCGGTCACCACTGACTGATGCAGGTTCGATTGAGCATGGGTGCCCGATAGTCGGATGGGCAGGTTGAAGTTGAGAGAGTGATTGTCACTCGAACCACCGGAATATGTACGCATTCCGCTGCAGCTTCGCAGTGTGCTCATGCATTCTGAATGAAGACTAGCAAACCATGTACATGTACTACGTAGTACTAGATACGGTCTACTCTTCTTTCATAAAATGTCTGCTGAGAGTCAACCTGCTCTCCTGTATTTCCTCTGTAGCGCGGCAGTGATCACGAGACCTGATGGCAGGTTACAACAGCGGTCTGCGCTCGCTACTGGAGGCACGACGACTGTTGTAGAAGCGGAAGCCACCGACAGCGGCGCCAATCACCACGACAGCGACGACCACGATGCCGACGAGAGACCAGGTTGACACGCCATCGCTGCTAGACGTTTCGCTGGGAGCACCTGCCACGGCAACCTCCGAGGCCGTCGGGATGCACTTGGTCTTGGCCAGTTTGCTGAACCACTTGGCAGCGGGGCGTGGGATGCGCTCCAGATCCGTCGGCTTCGCCGAGACGAAGTCCTTGGAGCCTGTCTGGGACGTGAAGTTCACGTAGTAGAGCCCGAAGCGCGGCTCGAACGAGCCCCACTCATAGTTGTCTAAATAGGACCAGGCGGTGTACCCAATAACTTTGACGTTCTCCTCCGTGACGGCCTTGTAGACCTGCTCCATGTAGTTTTCGTAATACCACATCTGGTCGGCGTTCTCAACTTCGTCGTTGCCACACCAACCGTTCTCCGTTAGCAACACGTCGGCCGACGGATCGTGTGCGCTCACCCACTTCATCAGCGCCAAATATCCGGGCGGGTAGGCCGTGAACCAGCCGCAGTTGCGGTTGCCGTGGCGGTCCTTGCTGGAAAGACGCGAGCCTTCGGGAGCACGCGTGTCGTCGACGCCCTTGTCCTTCTCCCATCCGAGCGTGAGCTGATCGCAGCTATGCTTCGACGTTGGCGAGTCGCAGTCCGTCACGGACTTGGAGGCATAGTGGTTGATCATGAAGAGGTCGTACGATCCCTTGATGGTCTCAGCCTCCTTCGCGGTGAAACGAGGCAGACGGTCACCGACGACCTCGCGCATGACAGCCGGGTAGTCGCCGGAAATCATGGGCTGCAGGAACCAGCCGTAGTCGAACTGCAGTGCACGCTCCGCGGCGGCAACGTCCTTGGGGTTGGCGGGGTCGAGCGGGAACATCATGTGTGCTACAAGCACGATGCCAATGCGAGCGGTGGTGCGCACGATGCCGGCGTCTCGGAATTCACGGAACTTCTGCACCGCCAAGGCGTGGGCACGCAGCAGGTTGTGCGTCACAATGTACGTGTTGTACTCGGATCCGGTGAAGCCGGGGGCGTGCACTCCGGTGCCGTAGCCCTGCGTGACGAACGAGTACGGCTCGTTGAACGTCGTCCAGTAGTCGAGTTTCTGGCCGAACTCCTGGAACATGAGCGTGGCGAAGTAGACGTAGTGGCGGATGATGTCCGGGCTGAGCCAACCGGCGGGGGAGAGCTCCGTCTGCAGCGCGGACGGCAGGTCCCAGTGGTAGATGGTGAGGATGGGCGCGAGGTTGTTCTTGGCCATCTCATCAATGAGGTCGTGGTAGAAGGCGATGCCCGGCGGGTTGGGCACCATGCGGCGCGTCGCCGGGTTCCACGTCATGACGCGCGACCAGGAGACGGAGAAGCGGAAGGACTGGAGCCCGTCGTCCGCCATCATCTTGAGGTCGCTCGGGTAGCGGTGGAAGAAATCGTCGGCAACGTTGGCGCAGGCCAGGCCGGGCTTCTCTCGGCAGAAGTCGTCCCAGATGCTGGACGTGCGGCCCGCGTCCATGTAGGCGCCTTCCACTTGATACGAGGCGGTGGCCGAGCCAAACATGAAGTCCTTCGGGAAGCAGCGCTCCTCGGCGGCGGCGGGGGTCAGCAGCGCGGCGACGGCAGCCACCGCGCACGGCAGCAGGCGCAGCAGGTTCATGGCGGCCGAGTCCGCTCTTGGAGGGTCAATCGATCTGCGCAGGACCCGAGAAGTTGGCGAGTGAGCTGAGCCGTTGGAACCCCTTCGCGCCTTCAAGTTGCAGGATTACCGCAATCGGGTCCTCTAACTTGCGAGTTGTATGGCATCAAATCTTCGAGTGGTCCACGCAACAATGGTCGCTCCATCATCAGGCGTGAGTGAGCACAAGCTCGTCCTGATGGCACACGCTTTGCGGCAGTCGGTGGGGACAAGTGAAGCTGCGTTGATGTAAAAGGTTGGACGAAGACGCCAGGACGCGGCATCAGATTTTCACCACCTACTATTAGTACGTTTCACCAATGATGTTCTGCCGTCTTCAGAAAGAAGTTACCGTGATGAACTTAACGTATGTGTTGCTACATGTACGAGCAAGACTTTTGAAGCGCTTATCGGTCGAGGCCAGAGCCAACAAGCCCGTATTTCGTCACTTCAGCAACTTGGTCATCAGAGATTGGTGGTTGCACACACCGCCGACAAATCGTTCAGGAGTGCAGCGTTGAGGTATCCACGCATCAAAGCTCGCTTTCAGCCTGCCCTCTGAAGTTGCATTCTGTTGGTCTTCAGAGAGTCTTCAGTAAAGAGTCTTGAGTAGACCTCAAAGTCAGTTTGCCAGTAACTTGGTGAATTGTAAGCCATCGACCACATAATAGGGCGAAGCCCCAGTACGTCCAACAACTTGGTAATTTTGTCTTGCTTTGGCTTTGCGAAGCTGGCACGGGTTAGGTACAGGCCTTCACAAATATGGGCGAGTCGATTATGCCCATGTTATATTAGCTTAACATGGGCGTTCTGAGAGTTGAGATATGGGAACATGACCGGTGAGTATATAATCACTAGGAATGTGTTGGTGTCGGTCAGATTAAGCTTCCAATCTATCAGCAAGGTCTCACAAAGCTTTGAACTGCTTCGAATGCATCACACCCTCTAAGGAAAAGTCTATAATGCTTCTCCGGTACTCGTCCTTCTCCAATCCAAGAATTGAGAAATCACTCTCCACCGTTGGAAGGTCGAGGCGAGATCACCGCAGAACTGCTTTAGGAGGTTGAACTCTTCGTCAACCAGGTTCCAACCGTCCTCAAACAATGTTGCTTCGTCATCAAGTTCGTCTAGCGCCTGACGTAGGATATCGTCTCGAGTATACGCACGCCGAAGAAGTGAAAGTTGCTGGCCAATTTTGTGGACTTCAACGTCTGACAGTCGAACAAGAAGGCGTTGACGGTGCCCGTTCAAGAGCTGATTGAACAATGGCACTTCCATTTGGACCAGGCGATGGGGGAGAGCAAACGCTGGAATATATGATTGAGGAGGACGCCCAGTTGCTATTTTCTGGGGTGGGCAAGATGTTTGTTCAAGCAGCGGATAGTGTCAGCAGTATTGTAGCTGAGCGTACATCGGACCACAAATCCAGCCACTATTTACCTCCGGTCCTCGCCATGGGTCTAACTCAGAGAGAAATTTGCGAGCGCAGGCATAACTGAGTACGTAAGCACCACAAACCTCCGAATGCGACTTGTTAATCGTTTTCAGATCATTTGAACTCAGTGGCCCCTCCATACCCGTCAATCAAGCATAGGTCGTCACTAAATTTGTTAGTGCAGCACGCTGTTGTGAGAGCAACGTAAGTTTTCCGTGCAGCTTCACAAAAACTATGTTTGCCTCGGTGGTAAGTACGTGAACAAAAAAAACGAAAATCCACCAACGTATCAAGGGGATGCACGGTGGGCGGGGGAATTTAGTCGCATAGTACTCTTGTAGCACTATGATATTGCCAACTACTCACGAACAGAACTTTCGCTACAGGATCTCCGAAGGCCATATAATTTCTCAGCCATGATTTCTCATATGAGCGATTTGAAAACTAGAATATGGTCAATATGGGAACATGACCCAGATGTCCATGTTTGAGAAGGCCTGGTTAGGAAGGGTCATTAAACTGGGACCTGCGATCGGCCATGGTGTCCCTCATGGGTATGACTTTAAAGGCATTTTCAGATAAGGTATTGCTTCGCATTCCCTTTTTTCTACCAGGTTCTTAGCTGAAAAAGTCATTAAATACCCCCCCACCCATCTGGGATAAGAGTAGGACTTCGTGGGAGGAATTTCCACAATTCAGTACCTATGTACCATTTCATTTAGCCTTGCCAAGGATTAACGGGTCATTCGCACTATTATGGTACTGTTTTGTCCCAGAGAGCAATTGAGATAACAAGTACTGGTGCAGTACATATTAAGTTCGGTGTAATGCCGTTCAGCGAACTTAGGATGAGTTAGCTTTCCGCCCGTGTGTTGATGCGCGTTGGCGCTCTCACTGGACAACGCCTTTGCCTGGTTACCTGATCCAGCCAGACAAATCGACAGTCTCTTCCTCGAAATCTATTCAGGTTCCACGGTAAATTTATCGCAGGCTCCCACGTAACTTATCGATAGCCACACCACTACATAGATCATATGAACTCCAAAATGTGCACCCAGCGCTTAGCGTATGCGCGCACTACCTCGAACACTTGTCCTCCCCGCCCTCGACGTGCTTGATTGCCACGAAAAAGACCTCCACCGCTTTCGGCCTGGAATTGGCTGGGTCGTGCATTTGGAGAGGCGATGTTGCCTTCGACGAGCACGGCGCTAATACTAAAATTTCTACCTNGTCAGGCTATGCATACACCATCGGCCGTGTGGCAATATCGCACACTTAGAAGCCTTCCCGAGTACTTACGGTATTTCGATTGTTCGCCTACTTCAAAACAAATTGCGCTAAAGCGGTAGGAAACACTAAATTTTGGAGGAATACAACAGATAGTGAATGCCTTTGTCTACCTTCTTGAAAGTGAACTATGCATGCGCAGCCAAATAGCATTCCAACCAGGGATTGGTAGTAGTCTGAAAATTGGTACCGTTAGTAGAGATAATAGTACTACTAAACATAAGAATAAGCATATATTTCTGAAGTCATCCCATTAGTAGTAATAATTACATAGTAGTTCAACATTTCAACATTAGTAGTGCTAATAGCACTACTAATCTAGGATCTTCAACCCATCCAGTATCATCAAAGGCCGTACGCAATGGGTGGTTCTCTGGCTTCTTGCGCAATTATTTCCTGTCCTGTTCGTTCATTCTTCGATTCTCCGAGTCATAGCCACANCGACTCGCAGGAGCTGACACCAAGCAGTCTTTCGGGAATATCAGTCTCAAGCCAGACCACGACAGTTGACCTCGGTCAAGCGGATACAGAGGAAAAGATCGAAGCGACAAAACTGATTCCCGACAATATCACTCACGACCCTCCGAAGAATTTGCCTGACAAAGTCTGGAATGTGATACATCAGCTAGGTGAGCTCGTATTGTACAAAGTCAAGCAAATCACACACATCTGCACGCTGTACGAAGACTTCCAGCAATCAGTGTATACGAACCCATTCAAACATGATCATAATACACCCGAAAGTGACGATAATTGTTCCAAAAACGATGATAACCAATCCAAAAATGATCCACGTCCTTGGTATGCATTCGTAGTGATAATAGTAGTGCTATTAGTAGTAATAATGATAATTGGATCGTGAAATTAGTAGGGATAATGCAAAGCTCTGTTTCATGGTCAATAGTCTTATCTTTATCATTAGTAGTGCAAAATTCTCACTACTATCAAACCCTGATTCCAACTCAAGAAAAGCGAACCTAAATGTACTGGGTTTTAATTTGTGCGTACTTACAGTCCCGGACAGCATAGGGGGGGGGGTCCAAACCAACCCACTTTCTAGCCTTGTTAGTCGCAATCTCCGCAGAAAATAACAACGAAGCAACACAAACACAGTACCATCGCGTCAGTGCTCGCGTCAAAACGTCAACATGAGCATTTATTACCGCTGATCTACGTCGGAATCACAACTAATAGACATATCGGAGTTTTCGCTATCCTACTCTGACTGGTTACTATCATCTGCGTCCTCTGTGTTATCTTGTGCTTGATTCACGAGCGTATAGATCAATTGTGGTCGGCGCCTCTTTCTTCTTGCTTGCATCGGATTCTGGACCATCCGTGTGCGCTGTACTTGATTTTGGTACTAGCTTTCGCCGCCGCTATGCGGCGGAGGGAGCATGTTTTGTCCCAGTATGTGGGCCTGCCCGCTTCTGCTTCGCTTCAGCGGGTAAATTTGTTCCCTACCATGCGTGTTACATTCGGCGGACGGTTTAACACCCAATTCGAAATGAAATCTGGATTATCAACGTTATGTATATGAAATGCTCCTTTCCTCCTAAATTCCGTCAAAGATCTGCCTGTACACAATATTTGCGGTGTACACTCCGTCGTCGTCCTCTACACCCGGATATTCAATCAGCACCTTGACCTTGGATCTGGCAGTAACTCTCGAAAGCGCGACATACAGCTGTCCATGGGAAAAGCACGGTGACGCCAGGTACAGCCCCAGGTTCTGCACCGTTTGTCCTTGGGCTTTGTTGATAGTCACCGCGAATGCAGTCTGGACTGGGAACTGCTTGCGGCGCAAACGAAATGGAAGTCTCCGGGTTTTTCGTCACTAATGAAGGTGATCCTTGGAATCAACACGTCTTGTCCTCTACGCTCACCCGTCATGGTCTTTGCGTGGATGACATGGTCTTTTAGCTCCACCACCCGAAGTCGCGTACTATTGCAAAGTCCTAGACCCGGGTTCAAGTTCCGCATCAGCATGACCGGCACTCCTGTCCTGAGCGTCCGTTTGTGAGGCGGGATACCGTTCATGTTCACCGAATTTAGCACCTCTTGCTCGAAGAAGTTACCGGAAAGATCATCCTCCAGTTCGTCAACTGATATATACTCATTGGTGTCACCGTCCAGGAGTGCACCCACAGCCTCGTTGATCCGGTGTACCCAGGCATTCGTCGTCGCCAGAACCGTACAGTTCGCAAAGTATTCGTCGGTAACAATTTCCGGGCTGTTACGTCGGCATACATGTCGTCGATCATCCGTGTGAGTCCGACGGGAACAGCACCTGGAGCAATCTCCTCGTTTTCGTCGAGCTCTGCGG
>LGTU01001032.1:0-12935 GCA_001314425.1 Phytophthora pluvialis | reverse complement strand
TTTTTTTTAGCAGAAAATTACAGTGATTTTCATCGGAAACGGCGAGGACCGCGCTACCAGCCGACGCCCTCTACATGTTAGTTAATCATCATCAAGTGAGGAATTCGTCCCCTTTGGAAAAAAGTAAGCAGATCTCCAACAGATCTCCAACACACTTATAAGTAGGTGACACGTCTGGGTCGCTAACGATGATGGTAGAGCCGATTGATCTACAGGGACACTTGGCAGCGATTCTCGATGCTCCGACAGAGATATCGGCAATCTCGACAGGAGACAACATCTACGCACCAGAAACAATAGGAACTGCAGAACGTGAAATTCCAGTAGTAGCTTCATCAGTCCGCCCCCATATCGTCGACATGGCGGGTGACGATGAGGGCGACGGCGACGTGGTAGAAGGCATCACCTGCCCTTATATGTCTATCGACTCCAGCGAAGTTTTCACGATAATGTCAACGTTGTACGAGTTCAACATTTATATTGGCGAATTGCATACTATTCTGTATAATTTGCACCTGAAGTACGAATCAAGCAGCTTTGCGCGAGTCCACTAATGACTTTGACCTGTATGTGAGCGATCGCACCAACCGCCCCAACTATGGTATACGGAATTCACAATACAATTTGCAAAAGTCGTACGAAATCGATAACTCTATAAATTATACACCGCCGCACTTCTAAATCTGGAATGATACTGAAGTCTACTTATCTAGCGAACACTTACGTTTTTCCACATGTGACGAATCTACTTGCATGCCTAGTTTAGTTTCTCATCATCCAGTTGATGCGATGTGCTCTATCCATGCTCAGCATGGATCAGAGATTCAGATGGGGTGAACTGCTTTTCGACGACAAGGAATGCACGGTGCATTGCACCATCAAGTTCAAAGCCGAAGATTAGGACAGCCGGTGTGTGCGCCTCCGCTTGACATCCAGCCTCATCCGCAATTTGCACTCGCGAGGACGCTGCGTCTGAGTAGTCTACAGGAAGCATGCGCCTGCTCTATCTCGTGGTGACCGTCGCCGTCGGCTTGGCTGCTGTCAGCAATGGCATCACAACCACCGCCAACGAGATCATCGAGACGACCACGGCAAAATCGAATTCGATCCACGATGCGACGCTCGACCTTCACGTAGCCACTCGGGAGCTGTCTGACGATGACGCGGAATTAGAGGACAGAAGAGGCGGTGGAGGACATGGTGGTGGTGGAGGGGGGCATGGCGGTGGTGGCGGTGGAGGACATGGAGTCTCGGGAGGAGGAGGTCACGTGACCACAACAACAGGAGGAGGAGGAGGAGGGGGAGGTACGACCTATGGAGGGGGGCACGTGTACGGAACTCACACCAGCATTGGGCTGATGAACACGAACAGCGTCTCACACCGCAAGACGAACAAATGCAATCGATTTACCAACTGGTTTAAGCGGCTCTTTAACAAGAATGTCAAGAAATGTCCGAAAAAAGATGAAGAAGAAGTTGCGCGTCGACTTCGAGCTTATTATAATAAGCGCACGCGCCAAAGCACATAAGCGAGGTTCTGTAGCATGAATATATCAGTTGAGGAAGGTGGAGTGGCTTGTTTCCAGCGCTAAAGTGGGAGTTTGATCCCCTTCCATTCACTCTAAAACAAGACTTCTTTCAAGGAAATCCTTAATTCCAAATGCTATATCCTTCGTAGCTTCGACTGCAACGTGGATGAAGATTTTTTCTCCAGCAAAGCGGTACGACGTAGTATGCCACAAGAAGAAGCAAGTGATGAGCAAGCGCATTGAACACGGTCGTGGAAACGTTGCACTTAGTGTATACAAAATGCGGCAGGAAAGCTCACATACTAGTACGTGGGTTATCCTGCTGCGCACACAGTATAACTGATGCATCCACATTCAATGGGGTTCTGTATGGCACGCCACCACCAAGACTGTACGTACTATAATAGCCACGCTCGATAGGACGCAAACATAATGGAACGAAAAAGTGCTCTTATCCAGGGTACGTGTACAACGCACATGCCGCAGGGGAATGTCTGTGCAGTACGCATGGCGGAATATCTGCTTTGGCTGCTCTAAGCAGATCTATAGCAGATTTGTAGGCGGGGTGTGAGCTACGTCAACGGTGGAGATGAGCGTTTCGAGCTGTGAGAACAATCAACGGTGGCAAGGGCAATTTCCTGGCTACCAGGTCAACGATATTCGTGGATCAGTTGGAACGTTTTCGTTTTTCAGTGAGGTATTTAACTTTGCACGCTAACGAATTCCTATGTCCGTTCCGCAGGTCTCATTCAGACGAGTTGGAACGGCTGCATTTCTGCTATTACTCCACTTTGAATGATCACAAGTTGACGGACAGAGTGGTGCCGGCGCTCAAGGTGTTTCGTGAAGAGTTCGGTCATTGCGACGTGAGCAAATATTTCGTAGTTTCGTCGGCTATCTCCGTGGCCCGAGGCAACATAGGCCATGCGTTTTTTTTTTTTGGCACGGAATCCGAGCTGGAACGATTGAAGGGGGCTGAGACAAGCGTGAATTGGACGACTTGAGTGAAGTAGGCGTATTTTGCCTGCGCTCGATGTCTTCCACCAAGTAAATGACCACTGCCAGCGTTTTGTGGTGCCATCTGATAATAACTAACCATGAGGAATGAAGCTTGGAATTGTTGTCGGCAGTATGCGAAGTGCAAATGCATACTCGGCCCCAGTATCTCGCGACAAGCTGCAGCTAAGACATTGGCCTTCGTATGAGGCTGAGTGGATTGAGCGCATTTTTTCACTGCTCGAGGCTTTTTTACCAAGAAAATCACCATTGCCGGGTGCTGCGGAGTTTTGTTGTACCATCTAACGAAATTTGCCCAAAACCATCGTGTGATCTATCGGAATTCGTCATGGAAATTACCCAAGTGTCCCGCAACAAGGCTCAACTAGCCTCGTTCGGCTTCACGAAGGCTTTTATATTCGTAACCGTGGATCATATTTTGACTATGTCGTTCGATCACTTGATCCCCTCGAGGCAATTGTGTTGGGATGGATATACAGTAGGATCCATTATTCCAATGGGAGAGACCTGTATCGAGCCAATATTGGCCACATTCGAGCAGATACATGTGGCATCGCACTGCGTCGTGCACCTTTGTAGTCCCATCGAGTGCTCCATGGAAAGAGAAAGACTGGGGAATCCCGCTAGGGACACTTCAACAGACGAAACCAGCGCAACAAACACAGCCACTATTCAAGCCGAGTGGTGATGTATGTAGATTGGTCTCTATCCAAAATCAATCGCTACAACTACGCTTTACTTTGTCCTGCGTTGCCACTCTTGCGCTCTTGTAGTTGGCGCAGGTATTGTTTGCGCTTGACTTGCTCTTCCTTGTACTCCTGCGTTCGGCGGCGCTTAATTGCCTCGAGTTCCTCGAAAAGTGCCAAGGCCACATTCTCTTGCAGGTCCAGTGACCAAGCCTTAGTGCGCGAATGAGTAGTCAGCTGGTGGAAAATGTCCGCGTTTTCTTCACGAGAAAGTGTGGCCATGACGTCGCGCAGGAATTCCCACAGATTCAACGGTGCATCCTCGACGCCGTCGTTGCCAGGAAGATGTGCCATGTCCACAATCGTAAGGAAAAACGCACCCAGTTCTGTCTCCAGCTCCGTTGGCGCTGTCTGTTCGGGGACTGGCATCGTCGCGGACAACAGGGGCTTTTGCGTGAAAAACTGCTGCACCAGCTCCAGGAACTCCAGCGTCTCTGCATCCTCAGGCTCTGTCTCGAAGCCGAGCTTGCGTGCAACTTCCACGTTCTGTTTGACCTGCGCAGCAGCGTTGATTCGTGCACGCAGACGGCTCACAAAAGTCCAGCGCGTCGCCGACTGGAACGGTGGGCCGCGCACCGACGCGCCCGGCGCCAGAACATCCACAGGCGGGAACACACGATTGCGCGCCAATGAGGCTTCGAGGCCGACGTAGTCGTCGACGAGAGACGTCACACGCTCCTGGAGCTCTGACGGAATCTCCAGACTGTCCGGAGCATCCACAAGCACCAGCGACGTGAGTGACGGACCTTCCTCCTTCCTCGTAGCCCCCTTAAACTGAGCCGAGCGCTCCATCAGCACGGCGTGTGCGCAGAGACTGATCTGAGCGGCGCGCGGCAGACGCAGCGCCTGCACCAGTCCCTCCACCACAGTCGTGTGCGTGGCCAAGTCGTCATACACCACGACACTGCGCGGAGACCTGCCGTTATACATCAAGAACTCGGCCACCGCGCAGCCCGTGAACGGCGCCAAGTACTGCAGCACGGGCGAGTCGCGGTCGCTCGCCGCAACGATCGTCGTG
Source organism: Phytophthora pluvialis (assembly GCA_001314425.1). Taxonomy (NCBI): domain Eukaryota; phylum Oomycota; class Peronosporomycetes; order Peronosporales; family Peronosporaceae; genus Phytophthora; species Phytophthora pluvialis. The sequence goes on along the minus strand of LGTU01001032.1, from coordinate 8,625 downwards.
TGGTCCAGCGCCCCCGTCACCTTCAACGCGTCCCGAATCTGATGAATCCTCGACGCGGTCTTGCCGACGCACACGAACACGAACTGCGGCGGCAGCTCTCCGCGCGCCTTGGCCCTCGCCACTTGGTGTGCGATCACATCCAGCGCCACGCGGGTCTTGCCCGAGTTCCTCGGCCCCAGCACACCGAAGCGGTGTCCGTGAGCCATAGGGTGCAGGCAGTCCACAGCCAGCAACCCCGTCTCGAACGGCGAGCGCAGCGGCGCACGGGCCATCAGCCCGGGCACACTCTGCGCCCCCCACGTGACCTTGACGCGGTCGTTGGCCGCCGCCTTCTCCTGTTCTCCCTGCTCCTCCTCGCCCATCTGCACGGCGCGGCCCAGCGGGTCCACGACGGCTCCGGCGAAGGCCGCGACGCTGCCTGGGATCTCGAGCTGCTCGCGCTGCAGCGAGACGTCCAAGCCCTTGGTCACGGGGCGCGCGCCGCTGGCGTTGAGCAGCGCCACGTGGACCGCCTTCTTCTCCATAAACAGCACGAGCCCCTGGCACAGCGACCCGCCCGCGGCGTCCGCGACGTCCACGACGCTGCCGATGGAGGCGTGCCGCAGCCCCGAGACGCGCGCCAGCCCGTTCTGCACGCCCATGACGACGCCGCTGACCGGCAGCTCGGCCTGCACGCCCGACAGCGGCTCGTCCGAGGGCGGGGACAGCTCCTCCTCCTCCGCGAGCTTCATGAAGTCCAGCATCTGCTGCGCCAGCGCCGTCTCGGAGTCGTCCGGCGCGTTGCGGCGCCCGCCCGCCAGCGCGGCGCTGGACGCGTGGAAGCCGCGGGGTGGGGCAACGGAGCGGGGGCTCGGGAGACGGCGCTGTCTCGCGCGCACGGCCCGCGAGACGGCCACCTGGCCGCGACGAGCTGCGCGCATTGGGATGATACGCTTGACGACGAGGGGCGGAGGATTGGTATGACGCCCAAAGGATGACGGATGGCAGTACATACCGGTACAGAACGTTCCGTCCGGTCCGACCATCACTCACGATTTGCTGTGGGATATATGTGGCTTCGGTGGCGAATACGAACACGACTGCTGCCATCGAACTCGTACCTCCAAGTCGGGCTTTGGTGCGTCGCTCCGCGATCTCTCCGCCATGACGCTCGCGGCGACGCTCTCTGCGCTCGCTGCCGCCTCCGACGCCGAGCTGCAGACGCGCCTCTCCGACAGCGACGCGCTCTCGCAGCTGCTGCCCCTCCTGGACGACTTTTTCACGCGCGGGACGGCCCTGCAGACGCGCGCGGACGGCCGCAAAGACGATGCGAGCGCGCTATCGACCGACAGCCGAGCCGTGTTCTCGCTGTTCCTGCGGCTGGCGGACGCCCCGCAGCTGCTGCAGCTGGCGACCGACTGCGGGCTGCTGCACGCGACGCGCCTGACCCCATTCTGCCAGATCTACGGCGTCAAGAACGCCGAGGCGGTGGCGGCACTTTTGGACGCCGCTGTCGAAAATGTGCCGGCATTTTCGACAACTGTCGGCGTGTTGCGGCAACTTTATGTCCGGCAACTTAACGAACTTCAAGTTGCGGTCCAGCACGCTACGAAAGGGAGCGTGCGCCAGTCGGAGCTGGTCCGCCGCTGCTACGAGCTGAGTCTGTCGGTGGGCGGCATGACGGCGGCCACTTCGGTGACGCACTTGCTGCTGCTGGACCGGAAGGAGCTGGAGACGGAGCTGGCACGGCAGGACCAGTCGGTGCTCTACGCACTGGTGCAGTGCTACGAGGCGGCGCTGCCGGCTCTGCAGCGACACTTGGCGACGGGCGACGGGAAGGTGGAGGAGGCTCAGGAGGCGCCAGTGATTGCGGAGACCAGGCGTTGTATGCTCTTGGTGCTGGGACGGTGTGTGGACGCTGTTATGGACAAGCAGCAGAAGACGGGGTCCAGCGGAGAGGAGCTGCTGGCGGGGCTGCACGCGCTGAGCAACGGGTGCTTGGACGACGACGCGGAGCACGGGTCGTACGTGAGCGACCTGTGGTACTTGTGCGAGTACAAGGACAAGGTGGCGGACTTTTTCGATCGGTGTGAGCTGGATCTGGAGAACTTTTCGTATCTGGATATGGTGATGGAGGAGCTTCCGCGACGACGTATTCTTCCTACGACGTTGGTGGACGACCTAGCTGCCGAGACCAAACCGAAGGCGGATCTTACTGGCGACGCGAAGGAGTGGACGGTACCTGAGAGGTGTGCTGTGGTCGATGAGACGAAGCCCGCTGCTCCTCCTAACGAGGACGTTGAGGCGGCGGTGCTGGCTCCGATGGTGCATCAAGTCAAGGACTTTTTTCCGGACCTGGGAGAAGGCTTCGTTGAGCTTTGTCTGCTGAGCTCTAACCTGCAAGTGGAGGCTGTTATTAACTTCCTGCTCGAGAGTAACCCGCCGCCGATGCTTATTGACGTGCCCCAAGGCTTGAAGCGCTCAGACCCTGAATTTGTGCGTTTGGAAGCCCAGATCACTGGCAAGCCAACACCAACCCCGAAGGTCGAGGAGTCGAAGAAACTTGACCCAAGCCGAGTGTGGGTGGGCAAGAAGGCAATGGAGAAGACCTACGACCCGCAAATTGCGAAAAAGGACCAGCAACTGGCAGAGAAGATGAAGCAGCTTGTTGTCATGTATGAGGAAGAGGACGAGTACGATATGCCAAATGTCGAGGGTGCTTACGGTGGGATAGACAGCAGAGACGACGGTGTGGCTACGTTAGACGAGTACGACGACGACTACAATGACGAGTTTGACGACTTTGTGCCCTTCAGTATCCGCGATGGTGGCAGTGCAGACGACCAGGACGCAATTCGCGAGCAGAACCGCAAGATGCGCTTAAAGGAAGAGAAGGACGCATTCTGGGAAGGGATGAAGAACCGGAATCGCGAAACCACATCGAATACAGCCGAAGATGACGAGGACGGCGACGAAGAAGAAGAGAAGGAAGGCGGAACTTTTACGGACCAAAAGTTTTCGCGCCCTCAGTCTGCCGGCGGTCCCTCACAGAACTCTTCAGGCCCAAAGAACAAGTCTACTCGCCGAAACGACAAGAGGCAAGGAGGTGGTGAGAAGAAACCGGACGAACCTCTGACGCTGCAGCAGATCCAGCGCCAACGAGCAAGGAAAGACAAGAACAAGTCCAAGATTGCTAACCACAACCGAAAGGACCGTGCGATGAAGAAGATGGGTTAATCTTCACCACTTATAAGGATGCGAAGGCTATGAACCTCTGCACAAATAATCGAATCAATGCCATCGAGACTTGTGGCTTCATCTGGAGAGTTGGTGAGCAAAATTCATTCTCTAGGAGCGGTGGACTTGGCGCTGCTGTTTTTTTCTGGTTTACGAAGTACTTCGAAGTATTAGTACGTGATGCGACGCAGTCTCTGCGTCAATTTGGCGTTCTGTCGAAGGCGTCTGCGTGCTGCACGTTCCGCTTCGTGGACGCCCGTCAGATCAGGATTTAAGTATATGCTTGGAATGGGGAGCAGGACCTGCTGCGGGAAGATCTCCGGTAGAGCTAAACGCGGGGGTCTTGTCTTCGAAGAATCACCGTCATCGTCTGATTTCATTCGCTTGGCTTCCAGCAATTGCTCCAGCCTCGTCTTCATTGGACTGCGCTCGAAGAGACGATCACGACCGGCGTGGTCATCGGCGCAAAAATCGTCATCCACAGTAGTGCCCCAGCCTTCGTTGTTGCTCTCGGTGTCGCTTATTCCTCGATGAGCTGATGTAAGTTCAGGAAGACGTTGACTATTCGTTGTCGAGGGCTGTGGGTGGGGTGGCGGCAACAGTGCATTGGCCGACCGCGTCTTCTTCGTGATCAATGGTGGCCGCGGGGCATCGGGCATTGGACCCAATGGGCCGGGCTTTTCGTTCGAGTCCAAGTTCTGGTTCCCGGAATCCTCGTCAGGTGGGGTTGGATCATCGAAGGAGCGGATTCTGTCGAGTTCGGCAAACGCAATGATCCACTGCAGCTTGACGTGATCGTAGATGGTCATAGTCACTCGTTCGAACAGCTTGTTGAGGAAGGACGCGTACTCTGCAGCGCTGATGTCAATTGTCCAGATGTCAGCCTGCCAGCAAAAAGCAAAGGGGTTAAGGAGGATGTTGGGCCATACAGAGCAATTCTGATACGCACCACTTCGAACAGCGCGCCGAAGAAGAGAAGCTTGGACATGTTTTCGCCGTCAACGGAGTCTTTCGCCCAGTCCTTTTCGACGATATACCGCGCTTCACCAATGGAGAACTCGCTAGGGGCGACTAACGCTTTGTAGAACTTCATGAACACGTCCACGTAGTCGTGTACCGTGATCGTGTCGCCTCCTCGACGGACACACGGGAACGTCTCCCAGTAGCGCTCAATGGCCTTGAGCACAGCTGGGTCTTCCATCAGTTTTTGACGCTTCAGGAGATTTTCTTCCGTGTACAAATTGTGGTTGCCTTGCTTCCGGTACGGCAGCGCATTCGGAGACAGTGGATTTGCGTCGGACGAGATTGTCTCGTACTTGAATAGGAGTTTCTGACTCTTGCCCTGGCACATGACGCTGGTCTTGACCTTGGCGAGTTGAGGCACGAAGAACGGAACACCCTCGTCGTATGACCTTGTGAGCGGTTTGTCATTCCGCAAGGAATGCGCGTACGCGTTCAGGCCGGCCATGACCAGCTCAAGAGGTTCTTGGTGAGTGAGCAAAACTTAATGATACGAAGCGTTGCGCGCGATCGCGCTGGGCCAGACTATTCCTGGCACCACCAAGTCAGCCCAGAACATTCGGAGCTGCATATTTGCTGCCAGCAACAGCATGATCGAAAATGTGTGCTTGTTGTGATGACGCAGTTCAGTGCACCGGTTACATCGATAGGAACTTGATTTCGTTGCCAGGGTGATCACGCGATGGCTAACTGCGATAAATGTACGTGTATGCCAAGTGAAATGTTATTTTTTTTCCCACTCACGCAGAGATACACATTCTTTTTGTGGACGAAATACTGTTTTTTAGCGCGAGGAACTAGCAATGGAAACATGTATCACTGAATTCGCACATCGAAGCTGGTGCTGAAGCATGGCTCGTTCGAAGTGGAACCTGTACCTCAGCTGAACGTGGTGAAGTTCACGGACGAGCGCTGCTCAGTTGCAGGTGCTTGGGTCGAAGGCGCTTGGGTCCACTGCTGTTGTCCCGACGGTGGTTGAGTTGACTCCTTCTGCGTTGAAGGCGCTGGAGTTGACTGCTGGCCACTCGATGGTGCCTGTTCTTCCGAGGAGTTGTCCTTTTCCTGGCTCGCCGTCGAGCCTTGCGTAGTCGGCGTCTTGTTGGCTGTTGATGATCGTTCGCCTGACGAGGTTGACTGTCCGTTGCCAGATAGCGGCACGCAGTTGACTGAACGAGATGAAACAAAGGTTCGAAACATTAGAAACCGTCAAACAACGCAGATAGTAGCGGGGCAAGCAAGTTTACTGTAGGCCTGCCAGTCTGCGTTTTGGAAGGCCAGCCAGTGAATGGTGAGCATGCAGTCGCCTTTGCACGACGAGTAATCCACTGGCATCTCGGCCATTTCTTCCGATTCAGGGTCTCCACCTGGAAACTCATCCTCGCAGTTATCACTGTGTAGCACCATCTTGTCGTCGATGTAAATTTCGCATGGGCCCTGGTGCGTGAAGCCGCCACCCTCGTTACCACGCCACTTCGCCTTTCCGTCGGTGGGCACAGGCTGCGGATCCACGTCCGAAAGCGTGTACCCACATTTCTCGTCTTTCACCATATCCAGCACGACGTCTTTCACGCTCATGCTTTTTTTTCCTTGGCCATGGTCTTGAACTTGCCCGCTTGGTCACCACCCGATCCAATGTCCCAGTAGTTTTCGGTCATGACGATCCATCCGACCGTAGACTTGTCCTCCATGAAAGTAGCCTTGGGCTCGAAGAGATTGCCGTGAGCATTTGCAGTGATAGCAAAAGCCAGCAGCGCGACGGCAGTAGATAGTGTGGCCCCGGCAAGCATCGTTCACGTCTTCGTAGCTTGGAATTGACAGGTCTTGAGAAGAAAAAAAAAAACAAGTGAGAGTCCTGCTCTCGACTTTCGGCGTTAGGGATACTGTAGCTCACGTTGCTAGGAAGAGAACCCATTGTACTGCAGAGTGGTGCTCCGAGCCTTCAGATCTTTCGGTGCAGCCCGAGAGTAAAGGGCCGCGTCAACCTTTCCCATCTTCTCACAACGGAAAGCATGACGATGTGCTGCGGAAGTTGCACAACCGCCTCTGTGTCTTTGCCGTGTCCGCAGGCAAATCGTTAGCTGTGTCTGTCGTCTTTTTGTTTGCTGCACAAATATGTATCTTATACAGTAATTTGCCTCAATAGCGAGATTCGGACTCGTATACAATTTCTCACTATAATGAATCTATAGAGGTTTTAATAGTTGATATTAATCACGAATGACTGAATGAGTACAGCATTATATCTAGAAGGCTATAAGGTTTTAGAACCTCCCTATTGAGGCAAATTACTGTACACATCGATCAACACAATCGTCAAGCTAATTCTAAAAACTTCAGAAGTAGTACAGGTTGGCTTACTTGTTCTATTGGAGATGACTACAACCTCGAAATAATTCCTCGAAATAATTTGTAAGGTAGGTGGCTATAGCCCCGTGAAGTTTACCATCATTAAAGTGCTACTGATCCCATACCTGATCAACCAAAAGCTTTTTGCGCGACGGATCCTATACAGATGGAACTTGTGATGCAACGTGGAAAGCCTTTAGTGTTGCTGATCAAGATGACGGGAGTTTGTCGCGTCAACTTGCACCTAGGGATGATTAATGCCACCTCGCCGTCTGCTCTGAGGCAACTACATTTACTGTAACTACTTTCTGTGCGGTGGCACGTAAAATCTGGCAATAGTAGCACGTATCTGTCTTCGGCGATAGCCAGAGCGAAATAGCTCAACATCAAAGTACCTCTACCCCTGCGCACTCTGCGCAAGGCAACTTGGAATACAGTGTATTCAATTCATACCAAAGACGCCTGCAGACTGCAAAATGGTAGTTTCTTGAGCACATCGCCATGGTTCTCCTGGAGAACCTCTGACGTGGCCGTGCCCTTTACTCTTAAAGTCACATCACGAACGTCTAGCTACCTCTCGCTTTTTGATATTATCATCGCCATCGCGTGGAAGTTTGTAGCATTGTGAGCTGTGGGCTGTTGCGCCACCGAGAGAGGGTATTGCCTGCTTAAAAATTAGCTGTACGTACACCCCGAAATGAATGCTTTCACCGCTACTGGGTTTCGCACACCCACACGCTCACGGTTATCTCAAAGAGCTCGAGAATGGTACGCCCACTAGGCATTGGCTTTAGGGGTGACGAGGTGGGCAAGCTCAAGACCAAGGCCAAAGAAAAAGGAATGTCCGTGCGTGGTTAGTGACGGGACCGAGTATTGCTGCACGCGCACGGATGTAGATCCCCAGTCCGGTCCCCACCGACGGAAAGGCCAAATAATGATGGCACCAGGGTCCACGCGAGGTGAGCATTGACACTAGATGATAGTGCATGACAACAATTGCAATACCGACTACCGGGCGGCCCTCCTGGATCCAACGAAATGTCAGAGCTACCTCTCATGATGCACTATGAATGCACAGTAACGTTTTACTGACTGGCGTTCCAGAATGAGCAGTGGCAGGGACACATTAACTGCGTGCCTCTCGGTGGGACGGCGCTACAACTAGCGCCGCGATACTCTTCGACTGACAACCGAGGCAGACCGAGGCTTTACAAGGTGATTCATACGCTGGCTTGCGGGCCGCGGAATTTTTCACAGTTCGTAGATTATTCTGCTGCAGCTAAAATTGTCTTACTTAGCGGGCCCAACTCGAATTTACGGGGACTTGAATATGCCCGCGCTCTTTTCATGCCGGTGACACCCAACATCGCGAGCTTGGCCGCACAGAGGTAGGGTCAAACGAAACTACATGTAGAGTTTCACGCAACTTCTTCTCGGCGGCCTTGCCTAGTTCTTAGCTTCAACATATCTTTTACACGGTGTAAGGTCGGAAAAAATATATTTTCTGGTATTGTTGGCGCTACTGATGATTGCAGTCCGCATTGCAGTATCCTCGCTTCGAGCAATCGGGAAGTGTACTGCATCGTCGCTCGCAATGCCAGCTAAAAACACAGGCCTTAGGAGGTCGTTAGGAAAATAAATAACAAGTGACATGTACCTCAGCGAAAAAAAACAAAAACGAGCTAAACACAGTGATCAGCTTCATTTTGAGCAAAGCTCATCGAGAGAAGTGGCTTAAGATTTCTTCAGAATCTAATGACTGAAAAACGGCAAGCAGATATACTTACATGTATTAGTCAGGTAAGCTGCGTTCTCTAGAACTTCATGATCAGGGTTTGGTAGTAGTGGGATTTTTCGATAGCAGTGATAGTGATAGCTGAATCTGAAAACTATATCTTATTAGTATGGCTATCACTACGAGAATCACGATAGTAGTATCACTACTAATATTACTACTATCTACTATCGATACTATCGCGCTGCGCGATTCGCGCACTACCAAATGGAGCGCTGACTTTCCTCCACGCGATCAAGTTCAAGACG
>LGTU01001031.1:0-12936 GCA_001314425.1 Phytophthora pluvialis | reverse complement strand
CAGCTGCCTTCTTCAACGTCAGTAGTCAGGTCGACCGTCATTCTCGCGAGGTCTCAGCCGTATGTCCGGCCATGATGACGCTCAAGCCTACTCTATGCTTTTCCAGCAAGACGTCTTCGGTATTCCAAGTCGAAAACCGGACGCTGGATCAATTTCTATCATGTTCCCGTTGCCTAAGTGGCACGAATGTTGGTTGAGGTCGAATATTGACCGAGGTTACGCTTACGCGCACGCAGTACCGTCGGTTGAGAGCTGTCCATCCCTCATTCTTCGGTATTCCAAGTATAATCATCTGTAAGAACATGCCGCACATGTTGGGACCGTGGAATTACCGCCTTTAACAGACAGGCGCTAACAATTTGCGCAGCTTCTCACGAAGCACTTTCATCCTCTTCGGCTGCGGCTACTGAATCATGGGTCAGGCCTCTTTTATTGCCGGAATTTGACCCAAACTCCCGCAAACTCCCACACCTTACCCTTTTTAAAACTCGGATTTGTCATTCTATCGCAGTTCGTAAGAACTGCTGCTCGACAACCATCGACCATCGTGAGCGACCATTTCGAGGGTTGCAACTTGGTCCTGTGTCTGGGCATGCTGCACGCCCTGAGCAGCCAGGAGCTACCTCCCGAAGCCGCCCTGCGTTACCAATGGTGACCTACGGGCAGGCCGCTAATAGAACCGGTCATCTGTCGGTAAGCACCTCCTTTCTCACCACATGGGCTTCGTGTCGCGACGAACCTTGCATATTATCCTCTTTCTTGTGCTCTGCCAGACCTTATGGTGCTCTCTGGATTGATTGAGTACATGTAATACCATCTACTGGTCTCCACGGTTCGTCAAGGTTTACGAATGAGTAGACTCGGTCAAGTGTGCTCCAAAACAAGTAATCAACACCTTGAGCAAGCTGCTGTCGCACAACGACATGGACAACCTCGCGTCGGAGACGACGGAACTGCTGTCTAATACATACCTATGTACCGGTATTAATACCAGGCTCGGCTAAAGAACGCGCAGCCAAACCGATGGCAGCATAGACGGAAGTTTGGTGGACCACAGTGGTGACGTCCTTCCGAGTGGCACCATTTTTCGTACTATTGCCGAGTACCAAGAGCGACTAGAAGCAGAGCAGATGAATGTAGAAATCGTAGCTCAAGGTCGACAACAAATTGCGGAGCGGTCGGGTCGTCGTCCTTTGGACAGGTTGTTTGGCTGGTCTCTTCTCGAGAACGTCGCAATATGCGGAACGCGAATCAGGTGGTGGGAGACTGAGCTTCCCGACGTACTGGGAAGAACATGCGCTAAGTCACTCCTGGTACCGAACAGCCTGTGGCTGATGAGTGAAGCTGCCCGTGTGTACTAATGAACCTGACGAAAGGTGGTCTGGTCTGCCTCTCACGACGTCGATGAGAATTCCTTTAGCTTATGTTTGGGGCCGTTGATGCGGCATCATTTTTGCCTACACCGATACATCATACATTTCGTCAGTGTGACGTGTCGCTTTCGACTACAGCACGACGGTCACCGCAGGTTCCGAAACGGCTTCACGTATGTAGGACCCCTGCGGCCAACATGACGAGATAAATGCTGCATATTTACCTGAGGGCATCTTATTAATTGACAACTTCCGGCTACACAGTAATATTCCTAGAGCATGGACGAATGTAGGCTACATGTATTTTAATACTGCTAAACATACTTCGCTGTCGTGTGGCAATCCTGGATGGCTTGCGGCCCAGGAGGGGCTTGAGTCCTCCACTCTCAGTGCGTGTCCTTGCTTGGCGTCGTTCGCTCGCTCTCCTATCCGTTCTTCTTGCCCAAACTGTAGAGATCAGTCAGTCACAAGCCCTTCCGGGAGCTCACGTCACCAACTGTTGCTGTTGGCATGTTTACTACAGACCCGAGACCGCTGCGGAATAAGTAAACAACGCATGGTCACTTGAACCCCTTTCACCCACCCCCGTTCACCATCCTACCGACATTTGGCGAGACGGACCAAAAATTTAAGCGGAGACCGCCCTGTCGTGGAGTACCGGTAAGCTCACCCCTTCGATGAGTTCCGTGCCAATGAACGACGACAAGCTGGTCACATTGGACGAGGCCCTGGCGTTCATCGACTTCTGCGAGGACGGAGGCCATGAGGACGACTTGAGCTCGAGTCCACCGGCGCAGGACTTCCGCGACAGCTTCATGCTGGAAGACATTGACGAGCTGCTGGACGTTGCAGTCAAAGGCCCCGTGTCAACACTGCCCCCTTCACCGAAGCACAGGGCGATCTCGACCGAGCTGCAGTCAGCGTCGCCGACGAGGAAGAGGCGAGTGCGAAGTTCTGCAAGCTCTTCTACGGCGCTCCAGCGACGCAAGAAGGCTGAGCTCGAGACGCTGCGGGAGGAGGCAGTGAAGCTGGAAGAGTATCTAGCTCACCTGAGCAGAGCAGGATCCCAGCACAAGCCGCTAGCGTTAACACAAGACGACGAGCGCCTTTCCGAGTGGCATCGCCACGCTTTCGTTCAGTACCAACAACGACAGCGGTCAGAACAAACCAACCGACGGCTGAAGGAAATGCTCGAGCGGCAGTGCAAGATTTCCACCCAGCTGCGCTCTGTTCTGCACAAACGCAACGTGCTCGACGTAGGTATTTGATGCTGTCGCTGCGGTTGCGCTCGAGGGATGAAATCTAAGCGAGTCTTTGGTTGTCGTAGGGAATGGCGTTCGTGCGAACGTTTGAGTCCCCGTGCTTCGAAAAATCCCACTTTACCGTGAATCACTCTGCCAAGTTGATGGATCAACTTGAGGCAGAAGTGGATGGCGTCTACCGCAATGTCAAGAAGCTCTATCGACCCCGACAAACCTCCATGATCCAATGCACTTCCCAGACGACGTACGACGAGAAGTGCGAGGCCAATGTAATGGAATTCGCGACGTTAACGCCTCTAGACTGGCCCCTGCGAGCCGCTGTCAACAATGTGTGGGCTTTCCTCGAGAGCAGCTCGGTACGTTGATGCTTGACGCTGACGATAGTTGGATAGTTCTTGTACCAAGCTAACATTCTTGCTCTTTAGGATCGAAGTCGCAAGCCCAACATGCTCGAGACAAAGGTCAACCTTACGCTTCCACTTCGGGGGAGCGCAGCCTGCTACTTCCACAAACTTCACTTCCTGCGCAAGTACGAGGAGCAAGACCGGGTCATCATCGTTTGGTCCGACCTCATGCAGATGACGTCGAGGGACGTCCGGCTGCGCTCGCTTGCGCATGCGGTCTTCGCTCCGTCCGAGACGTATCCGTTGAACGCTTGTGTCATGGAAACCTCCCTCAAGCTGTACGTGGAGCCAACAAATGAGGCAACAGTATCTTCCGAAGATCTCCGATACGGTCAAGAAGTGGTGCTGGGCACGTTTGGCAGACTCATGCGCAAGTTCTGGCAAGGCGATCAGAACCGGTTGCTGGAGGAAACATCTCGCCCGCTTGCGTCTGACTAGTCGAGTCCAAGAATTGGTGTACATTGCTGTAACGAGTTAGCTGTTGCTCACCTAATTCGTTCGTGGATCAAGTACGTCGAGCGCCAATACTCGTAATCGCCATCTCTCCATCATCAACCTATTAACATACAAACAGCGTAGCGGTACAAGGCGGTCATCGATGACTTCGTACCAAGTGAATCGGCCAGCGCCCCTACTTAGTATAAACTTTACTTTCATCCTTGACCGTCAGTCTTGAGATGACGGCCGTTGTTCTCCTTGGAGCTTACGCATTATGTATGCGAACGCAGTGAGCCTGTCGGGTTGGCAGTACTTACTGTAATACATGTAGCGTGTTGTACATAATTACCTGGTGCTATATTATAATACTACTTCGAAGTATTATAGAAGAGAAGACCAGGCGAATCTCAGCCGCCTGACCCTCCACATCTTCTGCTCCTTTCCTCCACTACAGTACATATCCGGTTTGAATTCGTCAAGCTGGTTCAGGGCGAGCGAATCTCCTATCACACTCAGAGAGCGTCTCCAATCGACTGACTCTAGGGTCTTATTAAAGGCACGTGTTGCTGTCCCCGACTGAGGTAACACCTTTATACTGATATAGGCTGTATTGTACGGTTAATACGGGGACACTGCGCTGATAGCCCTGCCCCACCCCGGCCTCTAAGTCCTCGACTCGGCCAGGCGCTGTGCCTCGGATTAGATATTAACTCCTGGACAGTATTACCAATAATGCCTCGTGAAAGTTCCCTTTATGCAAGCTCTCGGGTATATCTGTATAGTCGGATACCCAGTCGGGGACAGCATCCACTCTCCTTATTATAAGATCACGTCCTCGATAGGCAAGATGGTACCTCGTAATCAACCACCCGCATCAATGTAGCCTGACTGTGTCTACCGACAGGCTATCCGTTGTATTACGGACGTCTGCGAACCTCCTTGGGGGGGGGGGGGAGAATATAACGTGTCGAGTGAGCATTATTCATTGTGACACAAGAGCTCGGAGCCATGGACGTCCTCGTAGCCGACGACGACAACCTCGTGTCGCTGGAGGAAGCGCTGGCCTTCATCTATAACTGCGACATCAACGATTGCAGCTTCACGGATACTTTGCTCGGCGCTGTACCAGAGCAGAGCTCCCCCATCGATGCGTTCAGCCAGATGACCCCATCGGACCTGCTGCCGCCCAAAGCGCCAGGCCCTCCGACGGCCAGGAAGCGCGCCAAGCCTCAGCGGAAGTTGGCGGAGTCGTCGTCGAGTCAGGACGAGAACTCGACCAAGAAGCGGCGAACTCGAAGCGCCGCTAGTTCGTCCACGAGACTCCAGCAGCGCAAGCGCGCGGAGATTCAGGCGCTCCGAGAACAGGCGCAGGAGCTCGAGACGCAGGTGGAACTGCTCAAGAAGAACAAATTCCTGGCGGGGGATACCGTGCTGGAGCTGGACGCTCAGCTGTCGGCAAACGGCGACGGCGCGTTGGTGGCGAAGGATCAGAAAGCGCCGGCGAATTGGCACGAGTTGGCCATCGCGCAGTACAAGGAGCGACTCGTGTCGGAGAAGACGAACCGCCGACTCAAGTCGATCCTGTCGAACCAGGAGAAAGTGAATGGCGCGCTCAGTGGGCTGCTGCAGAAGCGCTCGATGCTGCAGGGCATGGACTACGTGCTCTCTACGAAGCCTCCGTTGGACGCGCCTCTGATCTCTTCGGATGATTCAGTCGATGCCCCGTCGTGTGGAGTGACCAAGACGACCCTGGCGGAGCTGGAGCAAGTGGCGCAGCGCATGCACAAGGAGGCCAAGGCCAATGAGCGCAAGCCGTCGCCAGCGGTTAGCTGCGATATGTGGATCAAGCACGACGCTCGGCGGGGAAAGCTGATCGAATTCGTCACCACGACGCCCATGTCCTGCACGGTCGAGGACGCCACGGAGCTCGTGTGGAAGGAGTTCACGACGCACCGCGAATTTTCGGACAGAGTCTACAAAGGCGTACGTTCTTTTCCCACCTCTGTGTAGCGCTTCGGAGCTAATGTGTTGCTACCTATTTGCCTGGTTCTTCTAGATGCGATGTGACAAGCCCAACACACAAGCGAAAAACTTCGTCATGAGCCTGCGGAGCCCTTCGGGATTGCTGGAGCTCGACGGTGTGCAGTACATTCAGAAGTTCGAGGAAGTGGACAAGACGATTTTTGCTTTTGCCAAGCGCATGTTTCTCCCTACAAAAAGCTTGCAGTTTCGAGACGAGTGCTGGATGACAGTCACCCCTTTGGGCTCAAATGCCTCAGTCGTCGAGATTTTCCTGCAACTCTACATGGAGCGAGGCGACGGGATCGTAGCAAGCCCCCAAGGCCTAACACATGCGCAGAATATTGTAATGGGCAGCTTGAGCAACACCTTGCGTAAAATCTGCCAAGCACAGCAGAACACGCTGATGGAGAAGGCTGGGCGCATCATCGCCGCTCCGTCGTCAGGCATAGTATAGATAAATACCTTAATTAAAGTTGCTGCACTATCACAACACTCGCGCGTTTGGAGTATAGGAAGGCAAACATTCGCCTAGGGGGTGCACTGTACGTACGCTTCATTCTCGCCGCTGTAAGGCTATTGAGGAACTGTGTAAGGCCCGCATTTTTCACCTTTTGCGTTTATCTTTTGGCAGTTTTCACAGGGTGGGAGCCACATCCAGTAGCTCCACCTCTTGTTCGAGAAGGTCTTCGAGAGGGAAAAGTGTGGTGGTTCTGTCTCCAGTATCCTTTGGAGCTGGTGTCAGATCGTACGAGGCTAAAGCTTCGTTCAGGGTAGCGGTCGTGTCTTCTTCTCCGAGAAATTATCCGTACGTTGGACACACACATCCTCTCTATTATCCCTGTACACCATGATACTAGAGTTGTTATTTAGTCGGTTAAATACTTAAATAGCGTTTCCCACTGATAATTAGCGATTAAATACGAATTAAATACGACAGGCGTGATCGCAAATAGCGCAATCATTTCAGCACACACTATTCGTATTTACATATATAATCTAATAGTATAATGAATATTTTGAGTAGTTGTGACACCGAGCTTGTGAGTTCTGAGCTTGCACGTGGGTATGTTGCCTCATGGGCCTGGGAAGCAGCATCACCTCATCAAAATAGCGGTGTATAGCTTCAAGATACTTTCAAACGTCAAATACTTAACGGTATTTAACTTTGATTCGTTAAGTACTTAATCCTAGTTAAGTACAAAATTAAATAACAACTCTACAAGATACAGATGATCCTCTCAGTAGTGATAGTGTCGCGAGGGCACAATTTATCACAATCTAGAGGAATGACTACTGAAAGTTGTACCTATTCACTGATACAACTATACGAACAGTGCGAAAGCATGGATGATTCGAGTGATCTTCACTAAGTGGATGCCTTCCAAAACCCTCCCCAAAGGTCGCGCATTAAAAAAAAATCACGGTGAATTGTTTGGTGAGACCACCTTTTGGTCACTTCAAACAATTCTAATGCGACTTTTAACTAGCAACGCGATTAAACACGCGACTGAACTCCACTATACCCGAAGGTCGCGATCAGGCAACCATTTTGGTGCGCATTAAACCGATTGGGTGCCTTCCAAAACCTACATAAAACGGTTTGATCACGGTTAGTTAAAAACCTCTTTTATCATCTCTTTGTCAGCTTTTATCCCGTATAAAAAGATGCGTTCGAAATCCGACGCCCAAAACCGAGTTTATTTTTTTTAATGTGGTCGGGTCTTTTTGCCCAGATTCCTGATAGTATATTAAAGTTTGTATACTACGTTAGTCGGGACACATCCTCAATGGACAAACTTTGGAAAAATATCTCTATATCTAAAGATCTCAAGAGGTGTTCTAAGCATTCTCGCCCCCTCGTAGCAACCGCGGTGGGGGTATGGCACTTCACTTCTAAGATCCTGTCTCGCACCGCAACCAAGTCCACACGAGCATGTGCGGCGCCAATGTGATGCTCCTGTTGTGCTTGCATACTCAGACTCGCTCCCACATGTCAGCGACTCTTAAGGATCTGCGGCGCCGTGTCAACGAGGAGCACATGCGCGAAGAGCACGCGCGCATCGTCCGTAAACGGCACTACATGACCGTATCTTGCCTACCCAAGCCGGATATAGCGCCATGGATGTATATCTGGCACTTCGGATCGGATAAAAATTTCCTCACGATGACCAGCCTCTGTCGGTAAGCGTTCACCCTGGCTCGATTGAATGAGCATATAGGCGTAACATGTGTGTATTCTACGTATGGCAGGCGATCATTTAACCGGCTGCTCGAGCGCTTCGCCCTGTTCTACTGTATTCCATGCTACAATCCCAAGGGCGGTCGACCCTGGAAGCTACGGAACCACCACCAGGTTCTTGGTTTAGTTATGGCTTTCTATGTAGGTTCGATGGACCATAAGTCTCTATGCACTACCTTTGGGGTGCCGTACTCAACCCTAAGCCGAGTGCTTAGCGATGCTGAAGATGCCATCAGAGAGGCGCTGACTGGCTTCTCCTCTGCGAGGATTGTTTGGCCAATATTGACTCGCCAGAAGGCGTTAACACGACTTACTGCTACTCGGGCACCACTGCTCCTGTTTACCTGGGGTTTCATTGATGAAAAAAACTATCGTGTACGTTGTGTTATATTATTTGATTTTATGCGAATGCTAATCTGTTGTGTATGTTACTTGGTTACTAGGTGCAGGAGCCTCCGAAGGCAGAGATCTAGAACGCGCACTACAACGGATGGTTACATGCCGTCATCATGACAGGAACGTTATGCTTCAGTGCCGACGGGTTGATAGTGTGGAGCAACCATAATTGTCCCGGGAGTTGGAATGACGCAGACACCAGTCTGTAGTTCCGCGAGAAACTACTCGACCCCGATTTCAACCCGGATACGCGTTATGGCGTGGTCGCGGATAGCGCGTTTCCGTGCGGGGACGACATGGTCGGCCGCAATATGACTCCACTAAAGAAGGGCGACCTGGGTCGTCTCGTACCGTCCGTTCACGGTGTAGCTCAGCGAAAGTCTGGGGCGATCACCTTCATTCGGCAATCTGCTGAATGGGGTATGGGGTCGGTGGAGAAGGTGTATCGTCGGTTGGTACACCCTCTTCCATACGACACTGAAAAGCGTAAGTTGCGTCTCGATAATTTGTTCCGTCTCGCTAACTACCGAGTCCGAACGGTGGAGGTCAGCCAGATTCGCACCACGTTCATTCATGGTAGAGAAGATAACAAGTAAAATTTCTTATTTTATCATGTAACCGCTCTCTTCGACTTTCCGCTACTTCTTCTGAAGGTTCGTCAGCAGCATCATCATCTGCTTGTGCCTTTGTCTGGCCTCGGCACGCTCCAACGCAAGCCTCTCTTCGTAGCGTCTCTTGTTCTCTTCCTTTTCCAGTTCGAGCTTGGCCTCTCGCGACGCGTCGATGCGGCGTTGCTCGTCGCGGAGTTCCCGGGCCATCTGTAGCTCCTGGAGTCTCCTTTTTTCAGCCGATTCTGCCTCTTCGCGACGAATTAGTTCTATGTCTGCACGCTCTCGTTTTCCCGCCCCGACGCGTTCCTCTCTTTTAGCCCTGCGTCGGCCCACTTCTGCCTCTGCCCTTCGATCACTATCTTTTTGAGAAAAAAAAAGAAGCATCCGCATCATCTCGCTGCTCGACGACGCTTAATTTCTCTCGGTTTCCGCTATTTCTCGTTGCATTTCCTCGATCCGCTGCTTAGTGCGAATCCGTTTGGCCTTTGCATATGAAGCGCTGCTGCCAGGTGTATCCGCCTTTGCCCCCTCACTAGGAGAACGCTTGCCATTCTCGTTCAGCACAGACCGCGTCATGGCATCTAGATTGTCACGAAACACTCGGAGGTCTTGTCCGCCTAGGCGGTTGCTAGTGACGTTCAACCGCTGGTTTTCACCTTCTTCGCGGATGTCTGCTGCTGCTCGTCGAGGATAGCGCTGCAAAGCTGGACCCTCTGGTGCGGCTACCGTTGGGATTGGATCGCGTCGACGCCCACGCGGGCGACCCATTGCGCGAGAGGCAGGAGGTGTTTGCGCAGGTGCTAGCGCGGCGTCTGCTCGGTTACGCTGCTGTTGGGATCATGATACGCCCTCCTGGTCCGTATTATGACTCGCCTAGACCCATCGTGACTCTGCAGTCGACGACACAGCTTCGGTGGAAACCGATGCCGCATTTAACTACGCATCGACAACGCCACGGGATCGCGATTGCTGGTCTCCGTGGCTGGCAACGTCGCCGACAGCATCTTGAGCGCCCTCAGTCTGGGCGTCTTCGTCTGACAAGTCGTAGTGCTCTGCAAGGGTGACGTCGATGAGACCCTGACTCGTCATGACCATACCGGGGACCTGTGTATTTGAAGTAGAAGGCTCAGATCGCTGAGCGTACTGGCTAATAGCGCCTTCGGTCTGTCGAGTGGTGCCAGTGTCCGGGGGATGGTCTGCACTTCCTCCGTCGCTCGCGTCCTGTTGATCCTCACTGTCAGCGCTGTCAGCCCCACCTTCAGCGGCTCCGACCTCGTCCCCAGCACGATCGTCGACTGGATCCCGTCCGTCTTGGGGCTCGGTTCCGGCGGAATCTGCCACAGGTCGCCTTTGGACTGCCGTGTCCCTTGTAGCTTCATCTACATCCTCAAGCAATGTCTCGTCGTCCTCACCTTCGTCGAGACCATCGTGTAACGTATGCACGCCGCCTTCCTCCTCAATCTTCATTTGGATCTCTTTAGCCCAGGTGACAGGTCTCAGCCGCAGCGGGACCTCTCGCGCTGCCCGTCGGCTTCGGCTTAGTGGACAGGTTCTTGAATTTGTGGCGTAGCGACTCGAAGTCACGCTCGAGGGTGTTGCGTGTGCAAGCGGCGTTATACTTTACCGCAACGCGTTCCCACATACTGCGACCCAGAGGCACGATCTTGGCCGCGACCATGCAGAGTAGCATCTGCTCCGGAATAGTTTAGTTGTTGTAGCCTTGTCGTCTACCTCGCTTTACGCATCAAATTAATAGGTAAGTTAGGTCAGGCTTCACAACCACAAGCTCCGAGGTGTAGCGTACCCCAGCCATAGCGCGTCGAAGGCACGGCCGCCGGAAGACGACGGTTCTGCGGACGCTGGAAGATCGAAGAATGAGAGGGGGGGTAACAGAAAGTAACCTCACTGTGAAGTTGCAAATGACTTGATTTCATTATGAAATATAAAAAACCTCGGGTTACAAGAAATCATCGACACCAGTCCCGAAGTGCGCTGCCTTGCAGCCGACCCTCGTGCGAACCTGTCAGTGACTTTCACCATGAAGATGGACGATGTCGGGCAGCCCCTGGATGTCGCGGTGTTGGCAACCAGTCCAGCCGCACCGACATACAAACCAGAGCTTGTCTCCGTAGGATACAGTTACCTGATCCCCCGCAGCCACATCGCACATGGTCACGGCGACCACGGTGAGGCGGCTGCCAGGTTGCACCTCATGAAACCTGGCCTTCGGATTACACACATGGTTCAAGAGCCTCATCTTGTTCCCCTTGTCTAATGCGTCAATACCCACATGCTTGTTCCCGGTCGTACGCGTCTTCAGGTGCATCCGATATCCCTCGTTGATGGGCCCGTTTCGACAGGACGGCCCAAACAACTGAACATGGCTCAGGTACTCACCAATAACTTCACCCGCAGGAATGAAGGACTTGGCAACCAATCCACACATACCCGTACACGAGCTCCTTGCAATGATAACTGACGAGCTCTCTCACAGTGAGTTCCCGCAACCCCCCCCCGAAAGCGCAGTTCTGCTCGGTGCAGAATCGACTATCATGGGCGTTCAAACAAGTGACCGCATTGCAACGCTCTTCGCATCCACAGCCAGCACCATCACGAACTCCGACACTCACGCTTGAGAACCTCCAATCTCGCGGGTTCCATTGCTCGCGCAGTAGTTCAATGCCAGCTGGCCACTGCTCTGGTACCCATACCTCCTGCTCCGCAGTCTTTAAAGGTACCGAGAGATCCGCCGTGAAAGAAGTTCTTGTGGAGGGGCAGCTTGGTGGACGCAAACCCTTGATCAGCTCCAGGGCCTCCGAATCGCAGCCGTCAGACTCGAAGGCCTCAGCAAACCAAGCCGGAATCTCGCCTTCAGGAGTGTGGGGTCTTGCGAGAGGCGGCTGCGGTCGAGGGGTGTGGACAGGCCTCGGCGACCACAGATCCACAGCCAACATTCCTGAGCGAGGGGATGACGCCGCCACCGTCGTGGTCTCCGACCTGGGCGACCATGGGGGCGTCCTCGTTGTCGTAGACGGAGAGCGTAGGTTATACGCCAATGACGGAGAACGGCGGGGTGTCTTCGACGTGGAGCAACTCCCCTAGGACCAAACGTCGATGATGGAGAGGTCCGATTCCTCGCCGGATGGCATCACGGGCTTTTCGAAAGTAGCTGCACAGGTGAACGCGCGGTCGCGCACGTCAAGTTCGCTGCAGGCAAGCGAGGACAGCACGAAGTCGCCTAGCGACTCCACTTGCATAGCGGCAGCTTCGAGGATGAGTGGATGTTTGATGACGGGTCCTGACCGGAGTCGCACACAGGGCCCGTCAGCCGGCGTCGGCATCTTGAGGCGCTTTGTCGCCCCCTGCAGCGGCGAGACTTCGACCGGAGCGCTCTTCCGCTTTCGTGGATGTAGAGATCATGTCATGGAATCTGTAGAACGGTAATATACTCACAATAGACTACGTCAAATGTACACATACACAGACTTTGCAAAATGATACGTACGGAGATATCGACGCTCGTGACCGGCTTGAACAAACGCGAGGTATGCAGCTCTCGATGCTTGGAATCGGTCTCGGTCCTCTTTCAACCAAAGGGCGACCTATAAACACAATGGAGTTAGGCGACTAGTAGACAGCAGGGCATTATAATATGAATCAAAGCCATGCACCTGTAGTGGACGCCACACAGCCGGAGTAATGGTTGATCGCTGGCGAGCCCTTGTAGTCTGTACAGCGACCAGGAAATGTGTAGTGTTAAACAGCCAGCGAAGTCAGACAGAGACACGTTCCCCCCACAGTCAAAAGAAACGCACAAGATCTCGGGGGAGGGGGCTTGGGACCTAGCTGGCGAATCTTGGAATGAGTGAGAATACCAGCAGACCAAAACGCGCGCGCGCGAAAATGAGGGGCGGCGTTTGAAGATCATTCGAACTTCAATTCAAATCGCATCTTTCCACTTAGAGGTATAGTTTGAACACATAGTGAATACAAGTTGATTCTTTAACCCCCCAAACCCGAGAGGCTGTATCAGGCATGTTAAGTAAAATCCTTGATGTTGTATCAGGCGCGATAAGGAATTTTACACTGCGTTTTTCTGTTGCCCCATACAAAGTTTAAGTCAATCAAGGATTGGTTTCTTCCCATCCTTCCTGCACGGGATTGCATAGGGCGTCCAGAAGACTTGATTTT
>LGTU01001030.1:0-12965 GCA_001314425.1 Phytophthora pluvialis | reverse complement strand
GAACTTACACCGAGTCGAGCCGGGTGTACCCAAGTGCCTCGATTAGGCTGCCTAGGGTAGGCGCCCAAAAGTTGTGGTTCCATACACCACAGTGAGCTTCAAAACAGTGTACATCATCGAGACGGGAGAGGTGTTCGACGGCGAAATGAAAACTTTCGACCGCCACAACCTCACACGTGCCACAGGCAGGAGGAGAGCGACAATTCCACAGCCGTGTTCTTGCTTGAAGCCGGCGTGACGCTCAAGAACGCTATTATCGGCAAGAATCAAATGGAAGGAGTCGACTGCGACAGCAACGACTGCACCATTGGATGACGTCTGCGAAGACGCCTTGACCATCAAGGGACGAGATCCACCTCGTCGAAGGCGGTGGCAACCAGCAGCAACGGACTGTCGGAACGGTGCGCCCCGCCAAAGAAACCTCTACCAAGGAAGGATCTACCAAAGCTGGCAAGTAAGCTGCGGCGTTCAGAGGAATGATCCCGAAGTAGCGAGGAAGAACCTATATCGAGTTGGTATCAAGTATTGATGTTAGTTATCCCAATATAGTACCTGTTCAGAAATTAGCTCTAAGTTACTCGCATTAATAAGTCGAGCCCTTGGACAACACAAAGTTCGAGCGACCTCATCTTTCGGGAGCCCGTTCGTCGATCGAAAGCCAACACATCCGGGTGATTAGCATGTTGATCTGTAGGGGGAGGAGGAGGAACAGACTCACTGTCTACAATGTAGACAGACTCTATGTATACAAGATGTCTGGAATTGCCTAAGCCAGGTTAGCAACGCCGGTGTCGCGAACCGATCCGGTGGTTGTCCGTGGTTCACCACTTAGTGCTTCTTTAGGTTGTCTTTCGAGAAAACCGATACACAACAGTAGTCGCGTGCCTTGGATCGAGTGTGAGCTCGTCGGTGTTGATCTGTCGGGTATGCGCAAGTCAAAGTGAGTTTTGGTGTAAATTACGGGTATTAATTAATTAATACAGTGGTTTGGTTGTAAGTAGATACATGTACAATCTCGGACACATGAACAGTTGTAGTCGAAGTGATCTCGCGTGTACTTGAGGTGAGGCGAGGAAAGATGTGCATATCGTTACCAACAAATAACCCGGATGGGGGCGGCGAGCAGATCGTCGAATCCATCGTGCGCATGCCTTCTACCCCTGCGACCCAACGTTCGGTAAGCTTATGAGGAATTTGGTTTCCGTGAGCACCATTCCTTGACGCACTTTTAATTTTTGCAGCAACTGCAAACGACCACCTTCCGGCCTCCTTAACCTCCCCGCCGCGCCCTACACCCGATGTTTCAAACGTTGAGCTCAGTCGCCGCCCTCGTGGTTGCCGCCACGTTGGTATCTAGTCGTCCCTTGCCCGACGGGTCTTGGCCTGTTAGCAAGGGCAACGTCAGCTTCGACAACGTTTACACGATCAAGTCGGGCGAAGTGTACGACGGCAAGATGAAGACCTACGACCGCTCGAACATCACCTGCCACGGACAGGAGGAGAGCGGCACGTCCACGGCCGTGTTCAAGCTCGAGGCCAACGCGACCCTCAAGAACGCCATCATCGGTTTGAACCAAATGGAAGGCGTGCACTGCGACGACAACGACTGCACTATCCAGAACGTGTGGTGGGATGACGTCTGCGAGGACGCTCTCAGCATCAAGGGAGGCGACGCGTCCAGCGTGTCGCGTGTTCTTGGCGGTGGCGCGCGCTACGCCGACGACAAGATCATCCAGCACAACGGACTCGGCACGGTCATCATCGACGGCTTCTTCGCGCAGGACTTCGGCAAGCTGTACCGCTCGTGCGGCTCGTGCAAGAACAACCCCGCGCAGCGCTTCCTCAACATAAGAAACGTGTACGCCGACCTCGAGATCATCAAGGCCCAGCGCGTGGACCCGAACGTGAGTATCGTCATGATGAACGAAAACTACGCCGACGAGGCCGTCCTGCACAACATTTTCGTGAAACCTGGTGCGGAGAACTACACCGAGTGCGGTTGGTCGCGTGGTGTGCAGAAGGGCGACAAGCCCCTCATTCTGGGCAATGGACCCAAGAAGCCTGTGTGCCAGTACTCGATGGACGAGATCCACGTTGTCAAGAGTGCCGACAGCATGCAGCAGCAGCAGGAGAAGCAGCAGACCGTCGGAACGGTGCGCCCCGCCACGGAACAAGGCTCGAAAGCCGACAAATAAACTGTCGCCTACATTGTGGAGTAGAAAGAGGAAAGAGCCGAACCAAAGGGAGCGAGTTTCGTAGCTACAAGAAGAAAAAAAGTGTCGTCATGGTAAACAGTCAAGTTCTACAGCAAATGTTCGCTTCAACTTGAAACCATTTTTTTTTTATCTTGAAGGGACGTACATCGCCTCCTCATGGACACGCTAGTGCAGTTGCAAGCAGCACTACGCGCCATCGAGACAGGCCAGCGCCTCGAGTCAGTGGACGGTGTGCTAGTCCGACAGGTACTGCAGCAGCCTCGGGCGAAACCTCAACAGACCACGCCCGAACCTGACGCGAAGGATCTCTACCGAGATCTAATCGCGCTCCGAAAAGCCAAGGCAAACGCAAACGCAACGCAGAATGCTCCACCTACAGATACGACCAGGAAGAGAGACGATGCTGGAGCTGCGAGGCAACCAGATAAAGTATCACCAAAGAAATCTACAAGTACCCACCGTACCGCAGTCGATGCTCGACTGGAATCTGTCCCCTCATCACCTGAGCGGGGTCATATCAACAACAATAGCAAGACCATTGCACAGGAGTTGGCTGCAAACACAACGGAGACGATCGAATTGATGCAAAGTGCGCTGGTTGCTGGTGAGAACGAGTTGCGGCGCTCCGAGAAGGCTGCGGAACGTGCTGACGCAGAGCTGCGCGAGGAACTCGTTCGCGCCGAGAAGATTCTGCCATCCCAGTTCCTCTTTGAACGGAACCTTGCGAGTGACCGAGCGCTGGAGGCTGCACGCAACGTGTTGATCCGTTTCCAGCACCGGTTCTACAAACTCTACATTCGCCACTGGTGGGGGGTCACGCTAGAGCTGGGACGGCAAGCTCAGCGTCGAGCGGTGGCGGAAATCCTGCGAGTTTATCGCGGGCATCGAGGGCGGCGAGAGGCTCGACGGTTGCGTAAAGAACTGAATGCCCTGCACGCTCAGAAACGTCAGCTTCTTGCTCTCCGGATCAAGTTTCGCTCGAGTCAGGCCGTCAAACTTCAGATGGCGTGGCGCCGCTTTCTTCGACATCGAGCCATCAAACACCGCCAAGCGAGACAAACCGCCACTAGTCTGCTGCAGCGAGCTTTCCGTACACGACAATGGCGCAGTCAATCGCTGGTGAACGCTCTCGGCAACGCGCGAAAGCTGTTCGCGACTGTGAGTTTCCAGAAACTCTATCGAGGGCATCGCACACGGCGCAAACTGAGAGAATGTCGTCAACGACAGCGGCAAGAAGAGCGAGTGCGGCTTGCGCTGCTGAGGAGTATGTCCAAGCAAGCCCGAGTAGCTTGGATGATCGAGAGGCGCGGAGCAGGATACTTGATAGCTCACGGAGCACTTTTCCCATACGCTATGCGGCTGCGATGGCATCGTTTACTCGATCAGCTAAGACGTCAGCGTGCCGCGGCGTGTATTGCTCGCGCCGTCTGCAACTGGTTCGGCGTACAAGCCAGACGTGAAGCTGCTCGAGTCACGCAGTGGCTCGCACTCGTACAACGCGAACACAAACGGTCACGAGATGCGGCGGTGCTCGTTCAGAAACATTTGCGGCGGTGGGTGCAGCAGCGCAAGTTTCTCATGGCCGAGGCGAGACGCAACAAACTAGCTAGACGGACGCGCCTTGCTGACAAAGCTCGTCGAATGGAGCAGCGCACAACTTCTGGCTGGCTGGGCTCGGACCGAAAGACGGCAGCGTTTGTGAGCTCCCCCACTGAGCGCAGCACATCTCGATTCACATCAAGTCGTGGCATCAGTTCCCAACCTGCTCGAATGATGGCACTGCTGAAGCCGATCCAACTGACGGAGGACAACCCCAAACTTGTTCAAAAGACTGCGGCGGTGGTTCTTCAATGTTGTTATCGACGCCATCGCACAAGAAAACGAACCCGATTCAGAGCTTGGAGGAATGAAGCACACAAAGTGGAAGTTCGGATACTGCAGAGACGCAAAGCAGCCACAGAGATCCAGCGACGTGTTCGAGGCATCCACGGCCGAAAATTGGCTCGGCAACGTCGCGCTGAGCGGCTTCTTGTGCGCTTCATCCTCCGCTGGAAGTGGAGACGCCTTCAAACGCGTCAACGTGCCGCACGTAAGATCGGTCGCTGGTTTAAACACAATAGAACGCAGCGACTGGCAAAGCTTTGGCGCGTTGAAAAGCAGATGCGAGTGAACGCCTCCACTCGGATGCAGCGGTGGTATCGCATTCGTTGCTTGTTGTCGTCACGACTGAGGCGCGCGCAGCAGATTGTTCGGAGGCGTGACGAGACGTTTGTCTTCTGCGACCAAAGCCTCCGACTCGGCAGACAGCACTTGGCCGATACGTTCGTAGTCCAGTCGTTCAGTGCGAGTCTTGAAGACGCCTTGCGGCCGCTTTTGCCTGACCTTCTGACAGCAGCGTCAGGCTCTCCAGCGAAATCCAAAACATCCCCGACAAAGCAAAAGGTGGCGACCGCTACCGGTGGCAAGCGCCACTCCACCGCCGTCGCGTTCCCGCTCCTTCAAATGATGTTCCTGTTGGCAAGTGGCTGGAAGATGCCGTTGGTGCGGCGTGAGCTGGACAGGAAAACACTCTGTCAGACGAAACTGGAGCGCACGAAAGCTGTCGCGTTCTTCCGGTCGCTGAGCAAGCACGGGAAGCCGGTAGCTCATCAACTCAAGCAATCTCCTGCAATTGAGACGGACCCCACTGCGCAGTCTTCAAGTCGTCGCACCCAGAAGCCTGCAACCAAGGGAGCGAAAGGACCGGCAGGAGTCGAAACATTTTCCTCCGCTGACGTTGATGTGGCAGTGGCTAGAGCTACGGCTGGAGCGAAAGGTGCGCTTGACTTCGCATCGTTTGTGCGGGTGCTAGGCCTTTTAGGCGAGATTTCGCTGACACAGCAGACTCCGAACGCGTCTCCGTACTGGGGCCGCTTCGAGGGTTCGGAAGCGCGTGTGTTGGCGCTGTCGTGGGGTTCGCTGCTTCCTCACTCAGCGATGCAGCCTCTGGCACTTCAATTCGAAAGCTTCGTCTCGGATGAACTATCCCGCCACGCCACGTTCCTCCAGAGGCTGTTTGCACGGCAGCACAACAAGTTGCGAGGTGGAGCGATGCTCGTTGAAATGAGACGCGATCTGCGCAATGAGGCACTCTCTCGTGCTGCGGTGGTGCTTCAGACGCAAGCTCGAAAACTGCTAGCGCGACGTGAACTTCGGCGCCGCATGCAGGAAACGTACGAGAAATTCGTGGATCCGACATGGGGTCTGCCGTACTGGATGAACCCGCGGTCCGGTTACTCGACATGGCAGAAGCCACGCCACTTGGGAGCTGAAGACGTTGAGTGTGAACCTGTCCCATTTCCTCCTCCGGAGCGTACGTTGAAGGCTCCTTGCAATGGACGGAAGGGCTGTGACCGCTGTGCTGAGTGGGTTTGCTACGACTGCGACGAGTTCTTCTGTCTTCAGTGCTTTGAAAAGTATCACAACGCGAAGAGCATTCCCAACGCTGGTGGTCACCGCAAGGACAACCACTCTGACTCTGGGCAAAGTGCGGAAGATAACGTTGATGAAGAAGATATCGACGAGTCACGTATCCAGCACGAGCTGGAGCGACTTCTGCTCTGTGGGCTGTGCAAATTTCAGCTCGCGTCACGCCGCTGCCTTGACTGTATCCCAAAACCTGAGCCCAAGCGGACAAAGTCAAGTCCCGCAAAGTCGGGGAAGCAAAAGGAGAAGCTCACGCAGGTCAAACCTGTCGAAAGTACCGGAAACGGCGAGGAAGAGCGTAACAACAGCGAGTCCTTGTTCTGCGACGTGTGCTTCGGATACTTGCATCGTCGTGGCGGCCTGAAAACCCACCGCACGGAGCCCTTGCTGGAGCTTTGTGTCTCTTGTAGTCCTGACGATGCCGTTGACACGCACAAAGCTTCACATCACCAGCCATCTGTAGGCATCGGCGTTCCTGGTGCTGGTGATGCCGTTCAATGGGAGTGTGAAGCATGCGGGGACCCACCTCGCCGGTTTTGTGGACGTTGTGCTGTTGAATCCCATCCGAAGGAGAGCTGCGGCGAACTTGCGCTTGTGCCACTGCAAACGTTGGGCAGACAACAACGAACCAAGCGGCTTCGTGAAGAACAAGAGGCTCGAGACTGCGCAGACGTGGAGAAAATGCGTGCAAGAGCTTTACGAGCTCGCCAAGAGCGGTGTGCGCGGAAACTCCAGACATTCTGGCGCTCCCAAGCTCCCATTCTTCGTGCGAGACGCTGCGTTGCTGCTCGCCGCAAAGATAAAAGTGAGCAGTGGCTGCGTCGTCAAGAGGATGCTCGGCTAGCGAAACGAATTGCCTACCGGGCGAAAAATGTCTTGGGGATGGCACCATCGCTGAGCTCGGACACGCCCGTGGAGCAACGACTGCGTAGTTTGCACGCGCTGGCACGTCGGCAATTGTCCATTCGTGCCAGATTCTTTGGACTGCTTGTCGACGAGTACGTGACCGTGGGGATCCCGTTACCAGGCCTTGGTTTGCTCCATCCTGGGTCGAATGAGGTTTGGACGAGCGAGGATCTCCGAGGGTGGGTCCGCAGTCGACAAACAATTCGGTTCACGAAATTAACTGCGCAAGAAGCGGAGCCAGCAGAGCGAGCGATGTGTGCGTGGCGACAGCTCGAGCGCTGGGGCAAGACAGAGATTGAAGAACCTCCTGTACCTGACACCCCAGGGCAGGATTCAGGAACGCAACCAGAGTTCTCAACTCAACCTGAAGCTGTAGATGCAACATGGCTGGCCGAGGTTCATCCAAAGCAGGCCATCACCGAGAATGTGGTGCCGCTGGCGCTGCCGTACGACCCGCCGATGCCCAAGAAGAAGCGTCGCAAGGCTGCAGACGACGAGGAAGACATGGTGGAGGATGTCCCGGTCGCACTGTTCCTTGTGGAGTTTTCACTGGACCCGAAGCGAACCGTGTGGATCAATCACTCGCTGTACGTTTTGCCGTGGGAGTCGGAAAAACACTGGAGTTGGTGCTGACAGTGCGTTTGTCTGTGATTCTTGAGCAGCGCCGAGCGGTTCTGGGAGTGGAAACGACTGAAGCTGCTGGCTCGAAGCGAGCGAGCAGCACAGCGTCAGCGGGCGAAGGACTACGAGAAGCAGCACAAGGAGCTCGACGACAAACGGAAAGAGGAGCTCAAGCGTCAAGAAGATGCTGCCAATGCCGTTGAGACTCAAGCCCCCCCTGCCGCTGTTGAACCCACTGATGCAGTTGATCCCGTATCAAATTCTGCTGCTCCAGAGCAGCTATGGGCTGCACCAACCTTGACTTCGACGACCGACGAGGTAGCCGCAGATCCATACTACAGCTACAACTACAATTACCCGTCAGCTGAGACTTCTGCAGCCTGGACGGGGTACGATGGGTATTCAACGATCGACCCAGCAGGCTCCGAATACGGATACGGGTCAACTGAGCTAGGAACTTCAGCTGCATGGGAAGGAGCGGCAGCTGGTCTCGTTGACAGCGGCAGCTACTACGCGAATGGCGGCGGCAGCAACGGATCGGGAACGTCGAACTGGTACGGAACCGAGTACAGCGCGTACGACATGGCGGGCTACAGTCCGGCACCAACCGACTACAGCAGCAACATCGACGGTGGCTGGGGTTCGTACTCCGCCTCTGATGGATCTGCCACTGGCTACGTCGAGTCGCAACCACCGGCCGACCCCAACGCTGCTTGGTACACCGACGGCGGAGACCCCATCTACGGCTACAACTCCGACGAGCAATGGCAGCAGAGCTTCTACACCCAAGCCCCGGAGAGCCATCCCAGCGCTGCGAGTAGCTCTCCGTACGAGACCAGCGCCTCCAGCTACAGCATCGACCTGCCGTCTGCAACCGTCGATGGAAACGTGTACCCGTACAGCTCCAGCGGAGACGACCATACAGACTCAACCGCAGCAGCGCAATGGGAAGAAGTGTTCGACCCCGTCACGCAGCAGACCTACTACGTCAACCGAGTGACCAACGAGACCGCGTGGCAGATCCCGCCGTCCTCCTGACAAACAAAAGGCAAGTTGAAGTCAACAATGGCTACATTTTACATCCGTACAGCTATGTACTGCACATGAAGTCACTAAAGTGAAACCTGCATACTGACGTCGCAGACGTGAAGGCCAACCATTGATCCACCACAGCGCCATTGCACATTGAGCTCGTCACTTGGTGGACGGTCCTCTCTTTCTCTCTCTCTCTCTCTCTCTCTGTATACATCGACCAGCAGCCATGGCCCGTAAGAGCAGCGGAGCGCGCAAAGGCCGCGCCGTGAGCGCGCTGGTGCGCGCCGAGGACGCCGCCGAGGAGGAGATCCTGGAGACGCCGGCGCTGAGCTCGGTCGTCGCGGCCGCCAGCGACGTGGAGAGCGAGGACGAGGACGCCGCGGCCGAGGCCGAGGCCGAGATCGAGCGCCGCCTGGTGGCCGAGGCGCAGGCCGAAGCCGAGAGCGCCAAGCGCGAGAGCAAGGGCGTGTGCAACACGGAGGCGCTGCTGGCGCTGGTCAAGGACTGGGACGCCGCCAAGCCACTGGCGTGGGTGGAGACGCTGGACACGTGCGCCGCGCCGCTGGAACTCGAGAGCGTGCACGACGACCTCAAGCGCGAGGTGGCCTTCTACAACAACACGCTGGCCATGGTCCGCATGGCCAAGGACCGGCTCAAGAGGGACGGCGTGGCCTACAAGCGCCCCGACGACTACTTCGCCGAGATGCTCAAGAGCGACGCGCACATGGCCAAGGTCAAGGACAAGCTCATCTACGAGCAGAAGAAGATCACGGCCGTGGAGGAGCGCAAGAAGTCGCAGGCCCACCGCAAGGTGGCCAAGGAGGTCCAGGCCGAGAAGATCAAGGAGCGCAACCAGCAGAAGAAGGACACGCTCGAGGCCGTCAAGCAGTGGAAGAAGCGAAAGGGAAACGACAAGCGCGGCGGCCTCAAGGACGACGACGACAACGAGCTGGACTCGATTGTGAGCGGCAAGCGGAAGCACGCCGGAGGCGACCGCGACGGCGCCAACAAGAAGCCCCGCGCCAACAAGGCGCGCGAGGCCAAGGACGCCAAGTTCGGCTTCGGTGGCAAGCGTCGCCACGCCAAGAGCAACACCAAGCAGAGCACCAACGACTTGTCGGGCTTCCCCGGCGCGCGTAAGGGCCAGATGAAGAAGAGTCAGGCTGCACCCAAGGGCGGCAAGCGCGCCGGCAAAGACCAGCGTACCAACCAGCGGAACAAGAGTCGGCGGTAAATGGCCGGATTGGCGGCTAGTTGGCTACGCCCGAAGCGTATTTGCTTACCAAGGCAGTAGAGACCTTCCGGTGCGTGTGAGGTTGTGGCTTACTGCGCCGCTTCTAGATGATAAAAGAGCTCCATATTTTTTTGTTTCAACTTCTTGCGCAGTGCTGTAGTGGCGTTTTCCGAGTAATAATTCTGTTGAAGATTGCAACTGCACTGTACTGTAGTTTCACGGACTATTGAACGTAGGCACTGCCGTAAATTACTTGGCCACTGGGCGCTAGGATACTACCGATAGAGCACGCACTCCTCACTTGACTCCACCCTCGCGTTAAAACGGAATGTTGTTCTGCTGCATGAAGGCCAGCAACATTTGTCGCTCGTTCGGCGGCAGCATATCCAGCTTCTGCGGGGTCATGTCGCGCGCGAGTTCGGCGATGGCGTCGAACTGACCAGGAGGCGCAGCGCCGCTGGGCTTGGCGCGCTTCAAAGGGTCGTTGTCCCCAGGTGTCGGCATCAGTCCTTGCTCAGCGGGATACGGCCTCTTTGCCAAGCGCGGGTCTCTCCCTGTGCGTCGAGGATCGCGATTCACATGGGCCAAGTTGCTGCTGGGAGGGCCGCTAGACTGTGGGGGGCCCGTTGGCGTAGGCATCAAGCCAGGCTGGGGCTGAGCGTGCATGGGGCTAGATGACGGAATGCCTGCTCCTGGTCTATTGGCCATTGCAGCACTCGGCCCCTGGGTGGCCAGAGGTCCGGGCCGTGCACTCCAACGCGTCCCACCAGACTTGGCCGGCGCAGGCGGATGAGGAGCCATCACGCCTGGTGGAGCCATGCCCAAAATGCCTGGACCAGGTCCCATAGGCCCGCCCATCGGTAGGCGAGGTGGAGGCAGCATCATCCTTCCGGCCATCGGCGGCGGCTGGTGCATCATGGGAGGAGGAGCGAGCAGCACTGGCTGCGCCTCTGTAGAAGACGGAATGGGGATCTGTAGCGTCTTGAAGCTCTGCACGATAGCGTGCGTAAGTGCTGGGTTCGCCATCAAGATGCTCTTGGTCACCTCTGGCATCTGTCTTGCGTGCTCTTTGAGCTGCACCAACATGTCGTACAGCTTGACTGGGCCCAGTCGGGCAATGGCCGACTCGATCGCGTGGATCGCCATCTCGCCCGTCACCATTGTCGGCGGTCCTCCATCAGCCCCCCCGTTCCGGAAGTTGCCTCCGCCAGTTCCTCCACGATGCGTGTGGCCGCCACTGTCGTGACGTTTCCTGTCTGCACTGCTGGACTTGTCACCTCCGTCCGCAAAGTCCACGCGAAGGTTGCGGCCGTTGATTTCGTAGCCGTTGAGGTTGCGCATGGCGCTCAGCGCCGTCGCTCCGTCTGCATACTCACAGAAGCCGTAGCCCTTGGGTTTCCCGGTCTCTCGGTCCGTCACGAGGCTGCAGCACCAGTAAAACACGCACGAAAGTCAGCTCGACACTCTAATCCGCGGCGTTCCCAGTCGTTATACGGGCGTTCCGAGGCCCCCACGCACCGGAAATTCACGACGGAGCCGGCCTCCGAGAAGATTTCCTTGAGCATGTCCTCGGTCACATCGTACGGGATGTTTCCGACTGTAGAATTTGAATTTCAGCGCGAAAGACAGGGATGACAGTGGTGGGCACAGGGAAATCGGCGTTAGTGACGACTGGAGGGGAGTTAAGAGGCGGGGAAAGCTGTGGGGTGCAGCTGGGACGCGGAGGAAGAAGACGGCGCCGGTTGCACGCAGTTTGGGGACGTACCGAACACGCTGCGCTCCTTGGCGGAGCCCGCACGCGACTTATTGCTCATGGCGCGAACTTTTGAGGCACTGGAGGGATCACGCGCTCCTAAAATGTATGTCTGCTCGTCAAACCGAGATGCCAGTAGAAATGCATTACGATATAATGACTGGAGTCGGTGTGGACTACAGTGTATAGTTACTATCAAAACAGTACGTTGTACTGGATATAAGTAAGAGGAACGCAAGCTTGCTTTCAGTATAGTCGAAGTTGAAGTGAGGGCTTTCAGCACTGCCGCTTTGGCCGCGCTGGTGTTGGTAATCGAGCCATAGAGCCCTCTACAGGTTCGGCGCCAAGGACAGCAAACGGGCGCAGGTACCAGCCAGCACCGCACCCTGCTGCAATCCGCTGGTGGTGTGAGCAATGCTCACCTTCCGGATTAGCGCTCCCTCTCGTCCTGGTCTCTCCTACATCCGTGCGCGTGCAGCTTTCGGTGCACGGTGTCTCTTTTGCTGCCCCGACTCCAAAGAATTGTCCCGCTCCTCCGATTCCCACCGCGCTCGCCTCGTCCGCTTTCGTGCCCACGAAAGAAAACCTAGGTGCAGTCACCGATATAGAAGAACACGTCAGGGTATGCGCCTTGGCAGCGATAGTATTTGTTGTCAGGCAACGGCACACGCCAGCACTTCCTCGATCAATCGTGACTGCGCATTTTGCTGCTATCGACTCCTTCCAATCGAGACTAAACAACGGAGCAGTCCATAGACAGCTGAGAGGTTACGCAACTTGCTTCTCCGCCTCTATCGATCGCTTGGATGTGATCGCCATGCACTCAGTCAAGGAGTGCACACTGTGCCAGGCTCGACAACTTGTCGGACAAGTGTCTTTCGCTCAGTGCTAGTCAGACGAGGCGAAACTATTGTTCATGTTTGCGGGCATTGCGCGAGATGTAAGCAAGTCGAGCGAGAAGGTACCGGTACGTGTATCCGGTGACTTGCCTCTGCGTTGGTCTCTCTATCCAGGCATCTTCAAACTGGGCGCTTGTAACATAAAAGGACGAAACGCCCAGTTTGAGATGCCCAGGAATGCCCATTTTGAACCATGAAAATGGCCGGGGGGAGCTCGTGTTGAAGCCCCCACCAACAGATATGGGACTGCTGTAGTCCTCCATGCACTCGATGCAGTCTTGCAGCCTTCACAAGTGGTTCACACCTCTGAAAAGCCGTAGCACATGGCAATCGCAGCAGCAATGTTAGCCTAAACTCGACGGTTTACTTTGACATACAGTAATTTACCAGCTACCCAAGCAACAGAAGAAGTGTTAGCAATTCATCGGCAGCTACAGGAAGCAGAGTGACTTCCGTCGATGGGTTGACGAGTAGGCAGATCTTACACTTGAAGATGCCTGGACAACGCCAACGCAGGCGGAGTGTTATATCTACTAACCGCGACTAGCAAGGGTGCGTACTGCAGACCGAAATTCCAGCGGAATTTCGGCCATATTACAGCGGATTTCATCCGCCCGAATTCGGGCAGGCAGCGGATTGATTCAGCGGATTGGGAGGAAGGCACCTTTATAACATCATATTGCTGAACTAGGAAAACATCGATTCCAGTTGTATTATCACCTCTCCGCCTCTATTTGCGGGCGACGCGAAAGCCGAAACCATAAACACTTGTCGATGCAAGTATGGCTTGTCGAATCACGTTCGTTCGGGAGTGAGACGTATGACGTGGTGACCAA
>LGTU01001029.1:0-26842 GCA_001314425.1 Phytophthora pluvialis | reverse complement strand
TAGGGCAGCTTATCGAGACGAAATCTGTGTCTCACGAGATTTACGTCGGGCATATAACCCGACATATCTGCTGCAGATAAGGCGGGTGCATAACGTATATTTGGCAGGCGTCCTTTGGGTGACGCCGTCTGAACTTGACTGTTGCCAAAATGCTGGTGAAAAACAAATTAAAACCCAGTGATTGCCCAGAACTGTAAGGCGGCATCTGTCTGTGTGCCAGAATACCGACTGCAGCCAAACACGGAAAGCATTTCAAACGGTAAAATAACTTCGCGGCGTCGGACTTGAGATTGGAAAAATAGACCAGCACGTGGTTGTCTCGTACCTTTCGTCTGTAGTCGATCCTGTTATCCGACAAGTGCACTCGCCTCCGAGGGCTCAGGAAATCTTGATGAAGAGCAGCGGTTTCGCAGTATTTGCAAGTCTATGGACTGGCGCAAACTAGCCAATTTAGCTATCGCTAGGATTTTTGTCTGCACAAAATACATGTACCGTTGTGTCTGTGAGCTCAGCTCAGTAGCAGGCCTCGCTCGGTTGCAGCGGTCAACAACGTCGACACGCGGCCAGTTGACTCACGGACGCGAGACAGCCAAACAGGCAAGATGCTACCTTGCAGGTCGTGCTATTTCTCTCGAAGCGGCTGGATGAAGCGCGGCCACCAAATTCCGCGTCTTGGTACAACTTGCACTGCAAGTGCAGCGTTCTCACGATGACGACAGCAGCGTGGGGCAAAGCTGGCGCTCAGCGATTCTTATGCAAAGTTCCGACAGGCAGAAGCGTGCTGTCGTTTGCAACAATGAGCTTATCGTGCTCTCGTCAATATGTCGCCTCGTCTACCAAAATTCCCGCAGGACTATTTTAAAAATGCGTCAGATTGTGATCGAAATTGCGATTTGTGTTGGTTAGCGCGCGTTGAAGTGGCGCGTGTTGAGATGTCCCCGCTACATATAATAGCAACTGCGTTGGCCGCACTCTGTCAAATGATCGCGGGGTCTCACAGGCTGCGGTGGCGACAGGATGTCGTTCGGAGCCCATTGACAGTGATGTCCAGTGGAGATGCCGTCTCGATGTGCAAGGATCGACGGCAAAAGGGCCACAAAACAGGCGAGCGGCAATGAGCGGGTGCGAAGGCACCGAGGCGGTCAGATCCGGATGCGCCGCCAACGCACTGGACAGCTGCGTGCCAGCCGACACAACGGATGGTGAGAAACGTCAACTCACTCGCCGAATTTGATCTCACGTGTGGCGTCGGGCGCCCGACAGTACTCGCTACGCTGTTACTCGCCGTTTTTGCTGCTCTCGATGTGATAGATCAGAACACCAAACCGTCGCCTTGGGAGTCTCGCAGCAGCATTGATCCATCGAAGTCGCTCGTGGAAGCTCGATCGCCAGTCAAACTCTCTGGAAAAGCGCGGCAGTGAGCCTGTCGAGGTGGCGAGGATACTTTTTGCCAGTGGTACAACGCCGCTTCTATTTTGTTTTTGTGACAGCTCTATTTTCTCTACGCGACGTTATTGGTCATAAATCGTCGATGTCGCCCTCTGATTGGACCGAGCCTTCTCCCCGAAAAAAAACGATCCGACCTTGACGACCACCGATGGCTCGTCTGCCGGTCTGAACTGCAGGGAGTCAGCGCGTCAAGCAAGAGCTCGACAAAAAGGCAACAAGTATCCGCTGTGAGTCTGTCCAGCGATGACCCACGACGCCAATTGCAAACGCCAGAGAGAGCACCAAGTTTGCAAACGCCATTGCGCTCGACCGAACGCCGTCGTCATTCCTGAAAAGAGTCCGACGACCCAACAAGTCCCGCGTTGCACCTCACTGTCGCTGTTAGTGCGCAGTCTATCAATTTTGGTGAGTGATGGCGGACCCTTCTCACCTCACCGAGGACGTCCAGACGGACGAGCTCGGTACCAACACACAGACGACCCGCAACGTGCTGCTGAAGCGCAACCCGCACCTTCGGGCCACGGACGCGTCGTCCCCGGCGGGTTTCGGGGGCCTTGGCACGCGCCAATTCCTCCAGAAGCAGCTCATGACGCCCGGGTCCGCCACCTCGGCGTCGTCCTTTGAAGAGGGCACGTCCTACGACGGGTTCTCGGATGCAGGCACTCCGGCGTCCGAGGAAAATCTGGTGGTGACCAAGTCCGGGGGTGCGCAGCACACGAGTCTCCACGTGAAGACGGAACCCGGTGAGACGACGCACTATGTCACGCGCACGGTGTCCAAGCAGCCGACCAAGCGACTGTCGTCTCCCAGTCGTGAATCCCTCGCCCGACGGTTGTCCACCAAGATGCCGGACGAGGAGAGTAGGAGCAGCGTTGATAGGATGGAAGGAGACCTGCCTCCAAGCAAACTGCTTAGCAACCTCGTGGTCAAGACCGTGCCGTCCATCGACGTCGGCGGTGAAGCGTCGACGACGATGACGACGGTCCCGTTGTCGCCGCGATCGACGAAGGTGACGCGACGGATTGTGGCGTCGCCGCGTAAGACGATGCGCCGTGTCGTCGTGCGCAGGACGGGGGCAGACGGAAACGTCCACGAAGAAGTACAGTACGTGGACGCTGACGGACAAGTTGCCGGCCGACAGAGCGGCACTTTTTTCAATGCTGAGGGAGCAGAGACAGAGAACACGGCCACGACCTCTTCCTCGGCGCGAACGACGGCCACTCGTCGTATCTCGACGCCGGGGAAGACCGTGCGCCGTGTTGTGGTCCGCAGAACTGGAGCGGACGGACAAGTTCACGAAGAAGTGCAGTTCCTGGACGCCGATGGGAACGCAGTCGAGGGTCAGGGAGCTGCAACTTCCTCGACGAGTATCACAACCGGTTCTGTGACGTCCACGCCGGGGCGGTCGACGATCACGCGCCAGATAGTCACGCCGGCCAAGTTGACCCGCCGAACGTTGCGCCGCACTGGAGCTGACGGCCACGTCCATGAAGAAGTGCAGTACCTCGACGTCGATGGAAACGTCGTTCAGACTGAAGGTGGAGATGTCGGCATGGGTGACCGTGCGTCCAGCTCCTCGGGCTCTGTGGTAACGCGACGGACTGTGACCCCGGGCAAGACCATTCGACGGGTTCTGGTGCGGAGGACCGGCGCCGACGGCCAGGTGCATGAAGCGGTGCAGTTCATGGACGCTGATGGCAACGTCGTCCAGAGCGACGGAGGTGAACTGGTTGAGACCAGCAACTTTACGAGCGTGAGTGGAAGCGATGCACCGGGTTCCAGCTCTGGTCGCACGACAGTGACACGCCGTGTTGTGTCACCCGAACAGGCGTTGATCGGTGCCGATGGCAACGTGATGTCGACGGATGGTAGCGATCTCTCCCGGAGTGGGGGCTTCACGACGGAGGAGACTATCACACACGAAGGTTCGTCAGAGACACCAGGCCGAAGGAAGGTCACGCATCGAGTGATTCGCCGTATGCTGGTTCGGAAAGATGGCACTAGCGTCCCCGTTGAGCAGTACGTTGACGCCGATGGTAACGTCATTGAAGGCGAAGGTAGCGCTCTCGTGAGCGCTGGGAGCTTCACGGGTAGCGTCAGTAGTGTGACCAGCGACACTTCCACTGGCACGCCAAGCCGGAGGGTTGTCACTCGTCGTGTGGTGGCCTCGCCGGGGAAAGTGATCCGACGCAGCGTTGTGCACAAGGCTGGCTCCAGCTCTGGTGCTGAATCGGAAGAAGACGTACAGTACGTGGAGTCTGAGGGAGGCGACCTCGCTCGAAGTGGCAGCTTTACCAGAACTGTCACTACTCAAAGCACTCCTGGTCGGCGGGTCATCACTCATCGCGTGGTGACCCCGCAGCGTGTGGTTCAACGCATGGTCACCACTCGTAAGGGAACTGCAGTCGAAGCCGATGTGGACGACCTGGACATTGACGCAGAGTTTGTCCAGAGTGAAGACAGCGCTAGCAGCGACGAGTCCGTTGGTGGTTCGAGTCGCGGCGGCGGCTTCACCGTGTCGGACCGGATCGTGATTCCAGGCAGTGGAGCTCGCCGTGCGGTTTCTCGTTTTGTTACCTCTTCAAACCCGCCCCAAGAGGAAGTGGAGAACGCTGGTACTGAGGCTGATGCTTCCCCGAGCAAGGAGATTGTGACCAGCGCTACTGCTACAAACTACAACGGCGAGGAACCGAAGGTCAGTCCTGTCGCAGCGGTTGCGACTGTGGCTGGCGCTGCTGTCGTAGCGTCTTCCGTCGTTGATGATGGCAAGTCTCCCGATGAAGAGGCCGAGGTCGCTGCACTAGAGGAGGACCACGTCAATGTTCCGTCGGTCGACGAACCCGCCAAGGCCTCGGACGAAGAGGTTGCTGCGGCGGAGAAGGACAGTAAGCAGCATCGTGCTGCTGGCGGATTCTGGAACTTCTTCGGCAAATCGGAGGAGAACCAGGTTGCTGCTCCTTCAAGACGTGACGAGGAACCAGCGTCGTCGGAGAATCCGGTCAACGAGCAGGTTGCACCGAGCAGCAGCGAAGATATCATTGAGGCTTCTAACCCCTCTCTTACGGCCACAGCAGTTGGGCAAGAGGCTCAGCAGCAGTCACCGGATTCTGAAGGCAACACGTCGATGCCGAACATGGTTGCAACTCCGTCTGAGGCTGTTGAACCTCGTCTACCAACGGAACCCCTTGTTGAGACCACTGTCACTGCCCAGCAGAACCCGCAGAGTCCGCACCATGTCCGCCGCAGTAGTGGTGGGGGCTTCTGGGGTTTCTTCGGCAAGTCCGAGGAGGAGCCGAAGGAGGACAGCGACAAGGAGGACGCTGGCCTTGTGGACTCCGTGACAACAACTGCTACCTCACCCGTTGAAAAGCCCGTGGAGACAGTGAACGAGACGAGTGGTGTCGCCTCCGAAAGCCCAAGGAGCGATGTTCGGGCTCAGGAATTCGCCCAGGAAGCGCAGCAACTGGCGCCTGTCGATGAGGATGGCAACGTCGACGAGACTGGAGACAGCACTAAGACTGTTGTCCCCACTCCTGCTGAAGGTGCTGCCTCCGCTTTTTTTGTCGAGTCGAACGTTGTGGATGTGGAAGCACCTGGTGTCGACGATAAGGAAGCGTCTCACTCACCCCGTGGAGATGTGGTGCTGCCTGCTGTTGCCGGTGCTACGGCTGTCGTTGTTGCTGCAGCTGCCTTGGCTAACGATGATCCCAGTGCTAAGCTGAACGAGTCCAACGACGATGTGATCGTAGAGACAACCACCAAGACGGAAGAAGTTGCGGACGAGTCTCACGGAGGATTCTGGGGCTTCCTTGGCAAGTCGGAGCCGAAGAAGCCGCGAACGTCTGAAGTGAGTGAGTCGCAGACCACCGAGGTCGAGAAGGTTGTGGAGGTCAGCGAAGATGCAGCTCCTGCTACAACAGCGGCCGCGGTGGAAGCTCCTCTATCACCAAGCTCGGTTACTGGAACCTCTCTTGTCATCAACGACGTGCAGCAGGAGCTGCCGGCTTCTCGTGAGAGCGAGGTGGAGAACCCCGCTACGCCTACGTACTACAATGTCAGTGTGTCGGACGACTCTGGCGAAGACAAGGCCC
This sequence comes from Phytophthora pluvialis, assembly GCA_001314425.1. Lineage (NCBI taxonomy): Eukaryota > Oomycota > Peronosporomycetes > Peronosporales > Peronosporaceae > Phytophthora > Phytophthora pluvialis. The sequence goes on along the minus strand of LGTU01001029.1, from coordinate 21,302 downwards.
CTGCTCCAGCTATTGAGACCACGCAAGCTCTTGTTGTCGACGTACCGGAACCTCAGCGCGCATCTGAGACCGTCGCCTCTCCGGGAGTTGCCACCAAGTCCCCGCGCGACAACGGCGCCCTCCAAACTGCTGCAGCTGCGGTTGCAGCCTCCAGTGCGCTTCACCCGATCGAGACCGCCACGGCAGAGTCCGAGTCGCCTTTCAAGGCGCCCCACCGTAAGACTGGCCGTAGCATTTGGTCGTTCAGGGGTGCTGACAAGCCGGCGTCTCCGCTCACTGAAGACGCGAAGCTCAAGGGCGAGGAACAACTCGCCGATGTCGCTGTTGTAGCGAACGAGGGGCGGACGCCGGGCGACGAGCAGACGTACCGTGCTCCTGTTCCTCGCACCGGTGAAGCGCGCCAGTACTGGCAGCAGCAGGACCAGCAGAATCCGACCCAGATCTCGTACGCGGCTGCAGAGGGTGCGTCGTACGGCCCCGAGTCCAAGTTCGAGTCGATGCCTGCAGCTGACAAGCTTCGCTCGCCCGTCGTTGAGGACGAATTCGACTCGGGGCGCGTTTACCACGATGCCGTCCCCGAGGCTGACGCCGATATCGTCGTGGTCGCAGACTCCCAGCAACCTGTTGAGCGTGAAAGTGTCGAGCGCGACGAGCCTAAGGAGGCCAAACCTGCTCGTGCCGGCGGCTTCTGGGGCTTCCTGGGCAAGAAGAGCATTGAAAGTGACGAGGGCAAACTGCTGCCCGACGCGGCCAAGCACGACGACGAGGCCGGTGCTGTCGTCCACGCTGAAGCCGTTCGTAGGAGCATCCCGTCCGATGGCACCCCGACCAATGTCGCTGGTCCTGTAGCGTCGAGCGGCAAGCTGGTTCGTGAGAGTGAGCGTCGTACAACGGAGCTAGTTGACGGCGTGGAGCCTGACCTCGAGGTGGACGAGCACTACGTCGAGGTCGCTAGTCCTCGTCACGGCGGTCGTGCTCTTAACGACGAAGGCCTGTGGGCTGTCAAGCCTTGCTCACTCGCGTGGAGCAGCTTGAGACTGAACCGCAAGAGCTGGAAGACAGCACCGGCGGACACCACATCGAATGGCAAGAACGAAGCTTTGCTTGACGGTGTGAGCGGGTCCGTGAAGGCTGGCGAGTTCCTGGTCATCACCGGCCCGTCCAAGGACCAAAGCCTCGCGCTGTTGTCTTGCCTGGCCGGGTACGAGGACGCCACGGAGGGCAACGTGACGGTAAGCGGCCGCGAGTGGAACGAGACTATGAACCGCTACATCGCCTACGTCATGCGCGAAGACTTGTTCTACGAGACGTTGACTGTGCGCGAGCACCTAGTGATCCAGGCCAAGCTCCGTATGCGCCGCACGCACACGGACGAGATGTGCTTGGAGCGCGTGGAGCGTGTCATGGAGGACTTGGGCCTCTCTGGCTGTCGCGACAAGTTGATCGGCGGTGGCATCTCGCTCCGTGGAGTCACTCGTGGGGAGCACAAGCTGCTGGCGCTGGCCACGGCACTGCTCACGAACCCGTCGATCCTGCTGGTGGAGGAGCCTACGGATGGATTGGACACGTTTAGCGCCGAGAAGATCGTTGCCAAGCTGCGCTGGCTTGCGTTCGAGCAAGGGTTGACAGTGGCGGTGACGCTGCACCACCCGTCCTCGCACTTCTACGGACTGTTCGACGTGCTGTACCTGGTCGCGGACGCCTCGTGCGTGTACGACGGCAAGGCGGCTGACGCCGTGACCTACTTCTCCACGACCGGGTACCAGTGCCCAGAGTACATGAGTCCGCTGGATTACTTCATGCTTCAGATGGTTGTCGGAGACCGCGAGTGTGACGATGAAGGAGTGGCTCGAGTGGAGACGCTCAAGCGCGAGTGGGCCGAGCGAAATGCTTCGGTGTACGATGAGAATGCAGCGCGTGCTGCAGCTGCAAGCGAAGACGCGGTCGTGGCTGACTACGACCGCAAGAACCGCTACTACCACATGGGCTGCTGCGGTCAGTTGTGGCTCCTGTGGACTCGCCACGTGCGACGCCTTTCGCGCTACGGGTTCGTGTTCTGGTGGCACTTGCTGGCTGCGCTGCTCGTCGGCGTGGTGTTTGGGCTCGTGTACCTGAAGCTCGACCTGAATGACCAGCAAGGGATCCAGAACTTCTCCGGGTGCTTCTTCTACGCGGTGGTGGTGCAAATGCTCTTCGTCTCGTATCGCACGTTTGTTTTCATGCCGAGAGAGACAGCCATCGCGCTTCGGGAACGTCAGGAGTACCGGGGTGGCTGGTACCACCTGCTGTGCTGGTACTTCACCAAGATCGCTGCCGAGTTGCCAGCGCTTATCGTTCTGTCGATCGCGCTGTTCGTCCCGGTCTTCTTGCTCGTTGGTGTTGGCCATGGCTTCAAGGTTTACCTCTACATGCAGATTGTGATGGTACTTGCTGGCTGGGCGGCTATCGGCTTGGCCTTCCTGACACTAGGTGCTCTGCGCCACGTTACGCTTGCGCTCATCGTGTACACTGTGCTCCTGGTGCTCTTCGTGGCCTTCGGTGGCCTCTTGATCAACGTGACGGACATCCCGGACTGGCTCGTGTGGCTGCACTACATCTCACCGGTCAAGTTCGCGTACGAGGCCATGATGAAGATCTTCTGGAAGCGTGTGGACTCGATTGACTGCGACTGGACCTTGGAAGGCTGCGTTGCGCTCACTGGCGAGGGCGTGTTGAAGTACTACAGCATGGAGAACCGTTCGGCCTTGGGCGATTTGCTCATTCTCTTAGCAATTTGCTTCGCCCTGTTCTTCTTCGCCTTGTGGTTCCTCTTGATGCTGGCGAACAAGCGCGCCAGTGGACTGCAGTGGCGATACGACTGGGCCTTCAAGGGATTGCTCGGCAGCAAACAACAGCGTGCTGCTAGTGCTACCGTGAGCGAGAAGCATGCGGTCACACGGAGCAGTATGCAGCGCGTGGTTGATGAGAAGCGCCACCACCACTCGTCGGCTGCCGTGGAGCGTAGTGCCGTTCCCGAATGTGATAACTACTACATTCGCGTTGAGACTCCGCGTATCGGGGGTCACGGACTCTGCGATGCACCGGACATGACCTTGGGCTGGAGTAGCTTGTGGCTCAAGGCGCAAACGGACACGAACACGAAGGTTGACAGCGAGACGCAGTACGTGCTCAGTGATGCCAGCGGTTCCGCCAAGTGCCACGAGCTCGTGCTCATTACGGGACCTTCGGACGAGTCCAACGTGGCGTTGCTGGAGAGTCTGGGTGGGCTCCAGAAGAGGCTGAAGGGCAAGGTGACGCTCAACGGCGTCATCAGTACTGCGCCAAAGCTGTTGGAGCGTGCCGCGTATGTCGCCCGTGCTGATCTGTTCTACGAGACGTTGACGGTGGAAGAGCACTTGCGATTCCAGGCACAACTGGTTGTTGGTGAGTCCAGCAATGCCTGCGGCTTGTGCTGTGGAACGAGCGCCGGGGACCTGGAAGCGGAGCGTGTGGAAATGGTTCTTGACGAATTGGAGTTGGCTTCAAAGCGCCACATGCTCATCCGGTACCTGTCTGCGGCCGACACTAGGCTGCTCGCTATCGCGACGGCACTTCTCACGAACCCGTCGATCCTGCTGGCTGAGGAACCCACGTGTGGTATGGACTTTTACTCGTCGCAGCGTGTTGTTCTCAAGCTGCGTCAGCTCGCGCGTGGAGGACGCACCATTGTAGTGACGATGGCGCACCCGTCCTCGCACCTGTACGCACTGTTCGACACGCTCTACCTGCTCGCAGATGGAGCTGCTGCTTATCACGGTCAGGTGAAGGAGGCTGTGCCGTACTTCGCCTCGCTGGGATACCAGTGTCCGCAGTACATGAGTCCTGTGGACTACTTCGTCCGCCAGGTGTCGGCGAGAGGCCAGGAGGAGAACGGCGCTGGTGATGGCCACGTGAATTTGTTCAAGGAGGCGTGGTCTACTCGCTACTCGGAGCTATGTGTGGCGGACAACAGTGAGGAGCGGGAAGCCCAGGATGGCGCAGGTGGTGCTAGCCGACGTCGCGTTGGATGCTGCGGTCAACTTTCATTGTTGTTCCGTCGCCACCTTCTCTGTCTTGCTCGCTACCGTGCAGTCTTCGGTTGGCACGCGTTCTGGATGATCCTTCTCGGTGTGATCTTCGGACTGATCTTCCTGCAGCTTGATCTGGACGACCAGCAGGACATTCAGAACTGGGCCGGCGCTTTCTTCTTCCTCGTCGTGTTGCAGATGCTGGTGGTCGCGTACCGGACCTTCATGTTCCTGCCTCGTGAAATGGCGATCGCCGAGCGCGAGCATCGCTTCGGCGGCTACTACATGGGGTGCTGGTACCTGACCAAGGTGTTCGCTGAGCTGCCTGCGCTGTTGGTGCTGTCCGTTCTCCTGTTTGTTCCGGCGTACTTGCTCATCGGCATCGGCCACGGCTTCAAGCTGTACGTGTACATGCAGATTGTGCTGTGGCTGACCGGCTGGAGCGCTGCTGGATTGGCGACTCTGCTGCTTGGCCTCTTCCGTCGTGTCCGCGTGGGGCTGATCATCTACATGCTGCTTCTGGTTCTCTTTGTGGTCTTCGGAGGTCTGCTGATCAACGTGGACGACGTGCCGGACTACCTCATCTGGCTGCACTACATCTCGCCGGTCAAGTACGGCTACGAGGCGCTGATGAAGCTCTTCTGGGGTCGTGTCGCGTTCCTCGCTTGCGGCGGCAGCGACGGGAGTGGAAGCGGCAGCGCCACGTTCGCTACTGTGGGCGACGACGACTCGTTTAGCATGTCGGGCTCTGGTTCGTATGAGGACGACGACGACTGCATCGCCCACTCGGGCGACGAAGTGCTTTCGCACTACAGCATGGACAAGTCTCGCAATGCTCGCAGCGACAGTGTCATTCTGCTGGAGATCACGGTGCTGTGCTTCTGCATTGGTTATGCGTTCCTGTCGCTGCGCTGGCGTCGGTACAAGACCCGTCAGCAGCGAAATGCTGTCAACAACAATTAGGTAGACTGCGCCTACTATACATGTATGAATAAGTGAATAATGCATCTCGAATTGGAAAGTTGTTTGAAAACCTTAAGAGGATCTACGAACCCTTCCCTACGTTGTTGTTTCATGATTTCGCTCCAGTTCGCTGTCTGAAGCCTGGCAAACGGTGTATACGTGCTAGATGGATGGACCAAGGCATCCATTTCGATGGATGGGGCGGTGTAGTCAAGTAGCTAGTCCAAGGAAAAGTCCTCTTTCCAGTTCCGGAATTCATCCTGAGGGAGAAATGGAGGTCAGTCCTGCTGTCAGACACCTGCTGTCAGACACCTGCTGCCCGTCCGTCTATCTAACTGACCTCCCATGTCTTGTTGCTGTTATAGGAAGAGTGCAAGGGAGACGATTGGAGTGGAGGCGTCTGTGAAATTGCCAGCAAAGCGGTGTACGACGTGCTGGTGGAACAGAGGAAGATTGTGGCGGCCTCGACTCCGCAGGTGGCACTGGGACTGAATGAAAAGCGCACACGTGAGGCCGTCGCCCAGGGAACAAAGGACAAGCCGAGTGAATTGCTGGTGGGGATGCTTTCGGCGTTGATCGAAGTCGCGTATGGACCCATGAATGGAGCTTTACAAGTGGCGCGGGAGGCTGCGAAGCGGATCACAGCTCAAGTTCAAGGGACGAAAGAGAGGCCACCGGTGCAGCGGCTGAGGCCACGCAGCTTCAGAAGGAGCTTCTCGATGCTTTCACCAAGTTTGAGTATCGTGGAGATGCCGCCAAACTGTTTTTCGAGCATCTGGAGCAGTGTTGGGAGGCGTATTTACGAAACCCAAGCGCTTATGCGGCGCCGTACACGGCCATTCTGCAGAGTTCTGGCTTTGGGAAGAGCCGGCTACTGTATCAATTGGCGCAAAATTCGATGTCGGGCACCGTGGGGATGAAGACCGGAGTGGAGATGAGGGTACTGTATGTGTGTATGCGCGATCAACGATCTTCCGGCTTTCCCCCACCGACGCAGAACCTCCACGGATGGCTATTCGGCCCTGAGCAAGATGAATTTGCCATCGCAGAGAAACTGGTGACAATTTACCAATACGCACGAGCAAACTGGGGGACGGTTGGGGGTGAGTGGCTGAAACTTTTCACCGAGGCGGCGGCGGAAAAGGATGTGGCAGACACTTTGAGACGCTGCGCAGAGGGTCCCTTGGGAGAGCAGTCTGCGCAAAGGATTGACGAGTCGGCCACCAAGAAGAAGCGAGTGGTGATCTTGGCTGTGGATGAAGCTAGGACGCTTCTGGCGTTGAAAACGGGCGAAGTCAACTACTACCGACTTCTCTGCAGAGCACTTGTCAAAGCGTTCAACGACTTCGGTTCAACACATGGCATCTTTGTTGTTCTGGTGGATACGAATCCCCAAATGTCCGAGCTGGTACCTCCTACACTGTTTCTCGACGCGTCGTCTCGCGATCGGGGACCAACGCCATCATCCTTGCTCTCGCCGTTTGTGCTCTCTCACACAATGGACGCATACTGGCGCTCTGAATTGGCTAGTCAAGACGGGACTTTAGCTCTGGGAGAGGATGAAGAAATACCAATACGTGCTTACAAGTCTGCTGTCAAGGAGAAGGACGAGAGGAAGATGTGGAATACTCTGGTCGGAATGGGTCGGCCGATGTGGGCCAGCACCTTTCGCACTGCGATGAAAGACTATGACGATACCGTAGCCAAGGCTCGTGTTGCACCGACTGCAAATACCAGCAGTAAGGAGTTGCGGGATGCTATTGGAGCCGTGGTAACGCTTGCTGCGAGGAAGTTACTGTTGGGGGCAGACCCGGGTGTGTCGCGCAGCTATAACGAAGGCACAATGTTTGGCGTCGCGTCGATGTTGTGTCGACTGGGACTACGTCCGTATCCCACGTCGGCTTTAGCATCCCAGGTCGTCTCCGACTTCATGGCTATTCTGGTGTACCTGAACTACACCCGCGATGGCCTGCTAAGCAGCTACGGCTCCGATCCGGTCCTTGCGTTAGGGGCGACACGCGTGTGGTACAGTCAAGCGAATGGATTCGCGGGTTATATCCTACCGCAGCTGAAGAAGTTGGTGCTAAATGAAGTGCTTGACACGGGTGGTGTAGGCGAGGTGATCACCCGGATTATCTTGCTGTTGGCGATGGACTCTGCTACTGTTCTGGAGAGTGAACAAAGGGATGCCACGGAGAACAAGTACAATGTATTCCTGTTTAAAGGTCGGTTCGTACGTGTGCCAACTTTCTTGAAGTTACTGGTCGGGGAAAACCCGGAAGTGAGAAATAGCATATCAGCCGCAGCTTCTTCGGAGCACGTCGCGTCTTTCAAGGAATGGGAGTCGAAATGGAGTTCGTGGAAAATGTGTTTTTGCCAATTTGTGCAACTGGAGAAAGAACCGACAGCAGACACGTTGTGGTTTCTGCTAGCTCGGCGGGCCGCTGGTGTGCTGCCACGCAATCAAGACGGTGCAGATCTGGTGATTCCAATCTTTGTCGACTCGAGTGAGGAAGGTGTGGACCCAACGCTGTCGGTGATTTTAGTTCAAGTGAAAAATCGGGCTCACGGCGATCGGTCCTTCGTTGACTCCGCTGGGGTAGCAATGGACCTGATGTACGTTTTTACGGACGGAAACGAATTGAAGTTGAGGCCCGCGTCCGACATGATCCGTATCTACATGAGCCTACGCGATGGCTGTCAATCCGACCGCTTCGTTTATTCGTATACAAACACGACCAAAACGAAGAAGAAGAAGAAGAAGAAGAAGAAGAAAGGCGACGACGAAGATCGAACTGAGGGCTCTCAGCAACAGGGCACTCAGATGGCAAACTCTCAACGGCCTTCAAAGATATCAAGACCACGTTCCGACCCGCGCACTCAATCTGCGCGTAAAAGTACCAAAGGCAAGGCTACTAAAGTCCGGTCCAAGCCAATGAAACCGCGTGGGAAGGCCAAGGCAACGACAGCCGAGCCCAACTCGACAACGACCTCGCAACCGAAACTAAGTAGGGAGCGTTCCAGTGCTGCGCCATCAGTCGGCCCAGAGACGGCTGACTAGTCGAAAGCTTCGATACCGACAGTGGAGTCAGTCAAGCCGTCATTTTCTTATTGCATTCGAGGCATGACAGGGTGGCCGTCGGTCTCCGCGGTATCGCCTCATCGGGCAGTATCAGCTTCAGTAGCGGAGAAGTTGGTGGATCTGGCCGACTCGCTTTGGAAACCGATGGAATACCTTGCCCGTGATTTAGATGTGCGTTCGAAGGACACAATCTGTCCGCCAGACACTGCGAAGGTGGCTCCGAAGAAGAAACTGACAAATGCCGCACGGCGAACGCTGGTTCCGATTCCGGGGTACACGAGGAATGCCCGAAAACGAGCGCAATTGAAAGCTGGCATAGCCTAGCCTTGTCGGAAGGCTCTCGATAAATATTTAGCTACAAAATTTGAGTGCGACTTCAGTTCCTTCAATTCATTTTGCTTTTGCGGAGCTAATCGTAGTTTGTCCAGCCCTGTATTGCCTCGCACCACAGGTGCAAGAAGCCGCATCGGTATTGGGTCTAGCGCTGATACCACCAGTCTCGCCTGCGGTCTGGAAATCGTTTTGCTGATGTGTGTTGTGTCACCGCAACTGGTCATTTTTAATACACTGTATCTCGAGGAGCTACAAGTGAATCCTCTAACGGCATCGACCTTGTTACGTTTACGCCCCGATGCCAACCTGTTTGGTAGTCTTCCTGGCCTAGTGAAAGAGAGATCTGTAAGCACTGGCGCAATGTTTGTGCGATTTCTTGTTCCAGCAATCTCCATTTGAAGCCGACTCGTACTCACCAGTAGTTCAGTTTGAAAATTCAAACAAAGACAAACGATATTTTTACTACATCTAGTCATGGACAGAATGCAAGATGAAATGCTCTTAGTTCTCGTTAGGCTTATGTGGGATATCCACCAATATTAGTGGTCGACACAGTCAACAACGTGGATGCTGTTCCCATTCGGCTGGTGTAGCCTGCCTTATCGATAACGGACTTTCGTACGGCAATTCAGACGATCTAAATGCATTTTACACATATGCTAAAACATATTGGTACCTCGATGACTTGAAGTTGTCTTAGTTATAATCACTACAGTTTAGAAGGCACCATCTTTAGAAGTCCAACATTTCAAGGAAGAGCAAAGCTGCACTCCTCAGGTATAGTAGTACTTTCGAAAGATAAAAGGTTAACAGCTCAATCACCTCGTTTGGCCAATAATTTCACGGCTGTGGCAGATCCTCTCCTCTTTACCGTGAAGTTTGCTTTCGGTTTCAATTTGCGCTAGACAGGAGCGTCGTAAGTTACGACGAATCATGGGTTAATCGGCGGTGACCATGTATAAGCAGATCTGTGAGTTCAAGAACGACATGCAGCATTAATTTGTGGCTACGAGGGGTATAATTCTATACCAGAGAAATATGTGGAAGATGGCGACTTCTTCACCGATACAATGCGCCATTGTCGAAAAAAAACAAAAACAAGCCCAGAACATGGAAGCTCACAAACCCACTTCATTACATTATCGCTCTCCTGCCCAAGTAAGTTACAGCTGGGGTCTCATGCGTCTCGAATCTTTTGGGCTCAATTCGATTGAAGCCCCTTATACACTACTGTGACCAAGAAAGCAATGCCAAGGACGAATAGGAAAGCTGCGCCGTATTTTACCCACATGCGCGTGAGTTGACTCGACGAGCTCGTTGTAACCGCGAGATGTCCTACATTCGTGACCTGCCTTGTTGTGAACTGGGCGGATCTTCCTCGCAGCCGCGTCGCCAGGTTGCTTAGAACAGGAACATTTTTCAAACGCTGCACAAGACCAGGTTGCTTTTCCACTTCCGCGAATGCCTGACTGACCTTCGGATTCTTGAACGCTGCGGCAAACTCCGGATTCGTTTTCGCTGCCGTGCCAACGCTGGAAAGCTTCCCGAAAAACGACTTGAGTCCAGGCAACTTGATAGGAAACGCCCTCTCTTCGGCCTCTGCATCCGTCGAACCACCCTCAATCTTAGCCACCTCGTTGTCTTCCTTCAGGTTGCGACGGGTGGTCGCATCCTTGAAACCCTCAAGGACGGTTTTCACAGTACTGATCTGGGTCGAGTCCTCAGCGTGGGCGATGTCTGCGATGCACGCAACGATAATGACCACGAGGAGCACCAGGAAGCTGCGCTGACGCATTATTTCGTTGAAAAGCGTGAGACGGCTCAGACGTCGTCGTGTTCAGAGTCAATTCAGAAATGCAGGCGATGCCCCATCTAAATACATCGTCGCTTCCTTATTTACAGGCCATAAGTAACAGCCTAGAGAGCAGGCTTCAGCTGATCATCAGATGGGAAATCCATATACTGGAACTAAGGTAAGGGAAGAATACAAACCCTCGTTCTCTTCAGGGCGGAAAACAATGATGTTGTGTTGTCGTACGAGTACCGTACTCCCTATGTCATGAGTGTCAAGGTCAAGTGTCATTTATATACCAATTAATTGTTTTATACCCAATGATATCGTGTACAGCTAGCTGGCTTTCCAACTTGTTGCTCGTTGCATCCGGGTTATCCTCACCGTAGGACCACGAACAGAATGGTATCCGTGGCGAAGAGGGACAAATTATTGACGCCGATCGATGATTTCTGCTACATCCTGATCACCGTATTAGCTGACGATAGTATTTTCTCGGTCAATGGGACGAAGACCCGATAAAAAACTCTGTTACCAGAGCGGCGTGGGGCTACTCCGGATTTTGTAACAAGAGCACTCGTACAGCTCTAATGTTGAACGCAGTGGACCAATAAATATGCTCAGTCTGGATACTCTACGGAAACAAAGAGGCGGTCAGGGAGAACGGGGTTCGTATACAACGAGTGAGGTGGAGCTCTGCCACAGAGACGACTCCTGGTAGAATACCGTACGAGTCGAAGAAAGGTCAAACCACCACCACTGCTGGCCCTGGGGACCAAACACCAACTCGCGGCGTTAAACTTGACATCGGCCGTAACCAGAACCGATTGAGTCAGCCCAAACGCTCCCCTCATCACTACTGAACATCCGCACTAGGCGAACTGGAGCCTCGAATGTTATTCCGCCGTTGAGTTCGTTTGTGGCGCCAAGACAGCGTAGAGCTGGAAATCCACCCAGATGCCGACGCAGTTAATTACGTCATATTGTACTGGTCACCCGCATTGATACACCATTTTCGGTGACCGGAATTTCGTATTTCCAGACCGAATTTCTGGAAACTTTAAATATCCTCGGATTTGTCTGTGTCTCAAGAATATCGTACTTGTGTAATCACTTCCACTTTTCGGCTCCTAAGTGGTCAAAATCGTGCATGAAAAACTCTTTTCCTCGAATTGGCGGGTTCGTTTTGGCGCGCGACATGTAAAGGGGTTAGGTGTCAAATAGCATATGGCAAATAGGTCAATAACATCAGATTTGTATCAGAGTTCAAACAGAACGGATAATTTTGGGAGATTTGAAGCATGAAAACATCAAATTCCAATGTCAAATTCAGACGATTTCCCAACTTCAACGAATTCAACTCGGCGAACTACAAGGATGGTATACTTACACACTGCATCGATCGATAGCTTAACGTGTTGCAAAAGCGTGTCTATCGTTAAAAGGTTCAGGGATGTCGTTTTCGTTTCAAAAAAAATAAATATAACAACAATTTCTTCAAATCTCAGGTTATGGAGACGCCCATTCAAGTTGCGTCCGTTGGTTCGGTTTGGTATTGATTCACATACCAATGCAACGCATTCATCAATACGATGTCGAGCATTCATTTGGTAGCTTATTTGGATGTTGGGGTGGAGTAGTTCGTGAGCTATTGTAATTATAAAAGAATGGTGTAGCAGTGCGGGTGGCCAGTACAATAGTCTAAACACATTTGGCGAGGTCTTTGAAGATGAAAATATATATAATGGACTCGGTGAGCTGAACGTAAATCGCGTTTAGTCCTTGGCTAGGAGTCAATCGAATCACTTTGGGCTGGTATCAAGTGCTCCACCACGACAAGCGCATCTTACAGTGCATTACCTGTACCCACCACTTCATCTAGCAGCGTCGCTATCGTCAACATCGCCACCACTAGTTCGACTGTTTCGTCGAACCACTGCTCTATCTGTGCAGTCGTTACTGGGCAACTGGTTGCTGTTGGGTCATTGGAGACCTCATAGAAGTTCACAAACCATTACAAGGGAAACTAGTCCCTGTAGATCAGATCTGCTACCGTATTGCCTTCCTCGTGTAATGTGCACAGCCACAACGACAAAGTGAAATGGGGGTTTCATCTTCCATTTTGAGAACCCCAACGTCGTCGTAGTCTGATCTACCTACCAGTCTGGCCCAGTCCACTACCCGCTTCAACTTCCTCACATTTCCATCTGCAGACTCCTTCCCAAACGACCATGAAGACGATTGTTGCTGCTCTAGCGACGGCAACAGGATGCGTCGTCCTCTCTTCCAGCGTGCAAGGTGTGCCGATGTTTGTGTCACGGATCCCAAACGGCCAGAATGTACCAGGCGTCAAAGCCCTCGGACACGAAGACGCGGTTGGCGAGGATTCGACTCGAAACCTATTCGGCATCGCCTTCGAGGAAGCTGGCACGGAGTGGACGAAGGAGCTCTGCGAGGCAGACTCCGATGAGGACGGACAGACGAACGGTCAGGAACTGGGAGATCCATGCTGCGTCTGGAAAGAGGGGGGCAAGCCGCAGTGGGCGGTGCGCGTCTCTCACCCGGGTGATGCATCCAAGACGTCGGACAAGTCTCTCTGGGCGGCCATTGACTGTGCAGCTGTCGAAGCGAAAGCCGAGGCAGACGCAGAAGCAAAAGCAGAGGCGGAAGCGAGCAAGAACAGCCCAGAGGGGGGCGAGGACAGCGACGTGGACATCTCCATGGGAAACAGTGACGATACGTCCGCTGCACCTTCAAATAGCATTATCGCCACGTCTGCACTGCTCGCTGCAGTGTTCCACATGATGTGGTAGTTCACGAAGTACGATGATGCTCGATAAAACAATAATACGCGATTCATGTACAGTATCCTTCGTTACATCCCTTCCTGCCCGAAATTGTGCGGTTCCTACCTCAAGGATCCTCAGCAAACTCCATGGAATCACTGTGCAATAACGAGACTTGCGCTCATTAGATCTCGAGCACGATCATCCCACTTCCGAACATCCTCGCCTCTAAAAGTACGTTTCCGACATCCTGCTGACATTGTGCTCGTCGCCTTCGCAAATGTGCTTCGGTCGTGCCGCGCTGTCGCGATGCCGAACTTCGAGTGTCACTTGCCAAAATGGTACCAACGTTCCTCACTTGCTCATGACCTGACCAACTTCCCCACATACAACGAAATCGGTCAAGACCGGTTTGCAGTGGACCAAGGAGCTCTAAGAGGCCGACTCCGACCACGACGGTCAGCCCAATGGTGATTCCTAACGGGGACAACGTTCCAGGATCTCGTGAACTCGGTCATGTAGTCGGCGATGTCGGACGGGACTGGACCAAGGAATTCTGTGGCATGGATTCGGATGGAAACGACCAAACTCAGGGAAAAGGGGCAAGAGCTCGAAATTTGGTCAATGTGGAGCGATGCCCTGTCGCTCCGGACCAAACTTCAGACGCTTAGCACTGTGGAGAATCTCAGCTGTAAGAAGAAGATGTCTGACAGTTGGAATGCGATTGGGACGGGGTGAAGCTTGGAAATATATTGGCTCCTGGTGGGAATCATTCTGGAATTTGCCTGCGAGCTACTATTCGATCGAGCAAGATGTAGAGTGAAAGTTTGATCGAGAAGGTGTTTCGGTTCTTAGTTACGGAAAACTGCTGGAAGAGTGCACTCGACGTCTTTCTTCAGTCTTCTGAAGATGTGGAGCGAGATTTAAAATTACTCCTGCGCTTGGAGCTTGAAAGGAGTCGCGCGGCCGGTGATTCGATGCTGAACTTCGTCAAGGGGCTTCCGCGAGTTGAGTGGATCGTCGTTGCGTGTGACGTCATACTCCAAGAAGAAGATCACTGGAATCGCTGTACCGTGGCACGTGTACTGTACGAAGCAATGGCTCATGCGAGAGGAAAAGCACTCATGCTAGCCGAGATCTGCTGGATCCAGCGCCTGAACTTCAGCACACGAGCGATCGTGAGTGGGGCTCCTGTAACGATTAGCTCTGCTACTGGTGATGGAGATCTGTTCTTGGGGGAGACGGTATTTCTCAGCAGCAACCGGGCAAAGAGCAAGAATGCGTTATGGCGGTTCGTATCCACTTCGCCCGAGCTCGAAGGCTACCGAATTGGAAACGTTAACACAGGAGAACGCCTTTGTGTTGGGGGCGAGATCATGGCTGGTACCAACGACGCAGTGACGAAGGAAACGCACGTCCAGCGGCAACGTGATGAGAGCTGTTCGGCAGAGAAATGGGAGTTGGCACCTGAACAATTTTGCACCTATACGCTCTACAGCTCCAGCGAAGGTGTCTTCCTGACCTCTGATGGCATTTTATGTGACGTGGTGGCCACTACTTTTCGTCCTCTGCATGAAAATTGGGGCCCAACTAGGGAGTGGTGTATAATTGCAATTTCGCCTTCGATGATGGAGATCGCGTTGGATCATTTTTACTTTCGCGAGTACTATTCTGCTGTGGACATTTTCACGCGGCTTTTGAGTACTTCTCGTCGACTCGCTCATGGTGACTACAAGAAAATACTCTGCTATCGAATGGCGTCCAACTTGATACTCAAGAATGAAGGCCACCTTTTGCACGACTGGGCCATTTTGGTGGGCGAGGGAGGCAGTCAACATTCCTTCTTTAGTATTCTGAGCAAGAAGCTACCGGACGGAGATCGTCAGCTGCTCGAAGGGCGACCCGAGTTTTCTAGTGGTCGCGGGTAGCATTACGCAGGCTCACGAATTGTCGAAAGTTTTGTGTGGCTTTGAAAGTTGATGCAGGAGCTGGAAGGTTTTTCTTTCCTTCTTGCTACCAAGTTGTTTCCAATTAACGTTCCTCAGTTTGAATGTCTGTTAAACCATCGACTATGATGTTTGCTCTTGTTGAGTGCTGGGCCGCTAGCATACGATGGTGGATTGATTGATTGATTGATTGCGGCAATGTGAGTGATGTGGGCTGACTCAAATTGCAGGCAGTACTCTCAACACCATCGTCACACATTGCTCTCGCCTTTCAGCCCTTCAATGCACCCATCAAGTCCATGAGTCCCTCCCTGTATATCATGACAGGCGCTCACAAATACGCGTCAGAGAGCTCTCTCAATTGAGATTTTGCCGAGTGCGAGGCAAGCAGTCGAGAATTTGCTGAGGTCAAGATAACATTGCAACAGCCTTGTAACACGAAGAGCATGGCATCCAGTGAGTTGCACAAGTTGGTGATCAACCATTTGCTGGGGGGGGAACGAGGACAGCAGAAAGCTCTTGAAATATTTCTTCAAGCCTCGACGAGCGTAGAGAAGGCGTTGAAGATTCTGTTTTCCTTTGAGCACACCCAACGCCGAGTTTCTCAAGATGCGATACTCCATTTTGTGGAATCGCTACCTCAAGTCGAGTGGGTGATCTTCGCTTGCGACCAAATGCTTGAGGTATCTGGATGTTGGGACAAGTGGGCGGTCGCCCGCGTGCTTCGGAAAGCGATGGCGCGCACGACAGGAAAAACGCTTATGCAAGCAGAGATTTGTTGGATCCAATGTCTGGGATTTAGTGATCGTGCTGTAGCCAGCAGCGCATCAGTAACCATCAAGTCTGCCATCGGAGACAATGACCTTTATGTCGCAGGGGGAGGATTCGACTACGACAAGAACAACCAGTCGCCCTTCTGTTGGAAAGGAGAGTGGACACCCGACGAGATGAAAGAGCTGTGGCGACTCATTCCAACGTCCGTGGGGTCGTCCGATTTCTTTCTCGCCAATGTGTTCGCAGAGGGATATCTCTACGCCTCCAGTATTCCTGTTTCGACTGATCGTGATGGTTACGCGCTGAAGCGCGTTCTTGTTCAACGTGGAAATGATTTGCCTGGCGCGACTGGCGTCTGGCGTTTGCTGAAGCTGGAAGGAAACACCTTTACGTTTTACAATGCCAGTCAAGACGCTTTCCTCAGTTGCCTTGAAGAAGCGGCTGATGGTTCTCGACGTGCAGCCGTCATGAGCTCTTTCCATCCTCTTGATGAGAAACGTTCGAAGTGCCGCGGATGGACGATAAACACAACGACTGTGTCTTTGCTGGAAAAGGGGATGCATGAGTTTTTTGCGAGGGGATACGGCAATGCTGTACAGACGTTTAGTAAGACGCTTGCGCTCATGGATGAGATCTCCGCTGCAGACCGCACGAAAGTGCTTAGCTACCGAATGGTGGCGCACTTGCTGTTGAAAAACGAGTCCTACTTTAAGCAGGACTTGGCTGTTCTGTTTGACACGGGTGGATATCCAAGTTACTTCATTAAAACGTTGAGCAAAAACCTGAACGGTGAAGATAGGGAGATACTGGAACTTCACCCTGAGCTGTACAGTAGTTGGATTTCTGCAAGCATTGCCCGAGTTTTTCACTGACTCAGCACATCTCAATTGAAAAACTCGGGCAATGCTAGTAGCCAGTACTGCTGACTCGTCCTGGCTTGGCTGTGGCAGTTATCTCGGTTGTTGACAAGGAGCTGCATTGATACAACTGCACAGGGCCTGAAGAATGACAGACGTTGGTAGTGTTGCCAGCAGTGAAATACCCCTTCCCATGTGTACTGATTGTCTAGCAATAACGGTGCCATGAGCCTCACCAAGATTTCGTTTTCCATTCTTGATTTTGCCGTCAGTTCCTTTCAAGTTTGACGACCGAAAGCGACATGGAGCCTGGCGAGACCAACGCCATCCGCTGGGCTGGGATTCAGTTGGGAAGCACTGCACCCGAAGCTTGTGCTCAGGCAGTGAGCTGCTTTCTTGGAATTCGCGATGTCGAATATCGCGGGGATATTCTTCTGAAGAGCTTGCTGGCCACCAAACGTGTGCAGCTCCTTGGAGTCCAAGATGCCGTGCTCCGCTTCTTGGCGAGCCTTCCGCACCAGGAATGGACGGTAATCGGCTGCCAGTTCCTACTGGAAGCTGGTGGTCGCTGGAACGCAGTAGCTGTGGCCTCGTTGCTGGACAAGGTGATGTCTCAAGCGCGAGACAAAACTCTGATGCTGGCTGAAATCTGCTGGGTCCGCAGCGTTCCACCCGCTGTGCGAGCACTAGCCAGCAATGCGCCGGTCATGGTCGCGTCAGTGCTGAACGACAACGTGCTGTTCGCGGAGGAAGATTATTTTCTCTACGACGAAACACGTCGATGCGTCTTCTGCTGGGCGGACGAGTGGGAAGCCGACCAGAGCAAGGAGATCTGGTGCTTCGTCCCCGCAAGCGCAAGCTTCACGGACTTTTACATCCTCAGCGTGTACTCGCAGGAGTATTTGTTCGCTTCGGACGTTGCCGCATCGGAGACTGCTGACGGCTTCGGCGAGAAAAGAACGTTCACGTGGCGTGGGGGTGAATTGCCTGGAGAAGGAGGCTTGTGGCGTCTGGTCCCAGTGGATGGAGCGTTTGCCATTTACAATGTGTCGCAAGACACGTATTTGATCTCCCCTCCAGCGGCAGTCTCAGCTTTTCGACGCCTGGTGCTCACGAGCAACTATCGTCCGCTGGATCAGGTGTGGAGCGAGTGCCACAAGTGGGGGATCAAGCCAGCGGCGCCGTCACTGCTGGAACGAGGCTTGGATGCCTTTTTCACGAAGGATTACACCGCCGCTGTCGACTTGTTCACGTTTCTCTTGAAAGCTGACAAGCCGTCTCCAGCCGCAAGTACCAAGGTTTACTGGTACCGCATGGTGGCGAATTTGCGTCTGCAGAAGAAAGACTTGTTCCGTGAGGACGGTGATCTGCTAGTCAAGATGGGTGGATGCCCCAAGTACTTCTTGGAGGTGACAAAGGATGCGCTAGGTGCAGACTTAGCGGCGATCGAGAGTGCCGAGCTGGCGCAGCACATCCGCTACAAGTAGTCGGATGGTTCACTCCTGGTGGAAAGCAGCTTGCAGCTAAACGTAGTTGCAAAATGGGTCGAGACGGACGCAGGAAGGCAAATCTGCGAGAGTGATGCAGCTTCCGTGTGTATTGTGCATCAAATGGATAGCTTTGTCATTTCCTCTCTGTTGGATGTTTTCGCACTGTCGGTCCTCTTATGCAATCGTCTTCATCGGGAGAAATGAGAGAGAACATTCACTTGTTGCCTTCGGTGGGATCTCTCTTGTCTAGATAGGCATTCGGTCGGGTTCCTCCCAGTTGTTACGAGGCGGATCACGCAGGTACACCTTCCGAAGCACGCGAGGTGCAGCAAACGCAAATATTTTAGACAGTACGTGCTGGTCCAGCTGAGCAAGAGGACGCACAGCTTGTGTCGCTCTAGTCACCCTCCTCTTCAACTTCTTGTTCGATTCCGCCAGCTTTTCTCGGGAAGAGAAAACGCTCAGGAAGGCGACCATGCTTTCCATAGTTAGCTTGAGGGACCCATCGATGGGTTTGAGGTGATGCCCTCGGAAGTCATCCAGGTAAATGAAATGTCCAAACGGGACGATGATATCGAGGTACTCCAGCAGCTTGTTGACCGCTAACATCTCGAGAAGTGCTCTCAGACCAGCTTGACATGCAGGACGATTGTTACGGTCAGCAACAACGATTCCCCACGCAGCCCACTCGTCGATAAAGTAGACACGCAACCGGCGCACACATTTGGCGAGTGCACAATTCGGGTTCTTCAACTCGTTTGCCAGCGCGCTGATACTATTCCACTCAGCTGGGAGTTCTGGAACAGCCTCGTTCCTAGCACGATACTCACTGAAGTCGAACCGCACGTCCACCATATCTCCCCGCAAAGCGACAACTCCTCCAGATTGAGACAACTTCTAATCACTGCGTTCCCGTCAAACTCAATGTGAGAAGTATCCAGAGTCAAGAATTTCAGTGAAGGGCCAACGGCGGCCAGAAAGTTGTACAAGCCGTCGGAGACTGACGGATCCATTTTGTCAAATCCAATTCTGAGTTCTGTCACGCCGCAAGGTCTCTCAGCAGCAGCGATAACTTCTTGGAATACCAAATCTTCACGCCGTACGTGGCAGTGGCCATAACCTGGAACCAGGACATTCACCCACTCGCTGCCCCCGTCATCACTGAACGTCCTCACAGGGGATCCAGGTAACTGACACGTTAGAGCTCGGGAACCCCTCCGTGGCTGACCACGATTGGTCATCTCCCAGTAAAACGTGGTGTCTGCCTTCACGGTCGCATCTCGCCCTTCTTCCTTGCCACGAGGACAACCGAACAGCACCTCTTCCGGGTGATCGGCAGCAAGCACGGCAGAAAAGGCTTCCATGTCAGCTACGCTCATGCTTCGAATCGAAATGAGAGCAAGCGATTCCACAGAGGAAGACGCGATTGCTCGCTTCGAGAAGAGCGAGTACGCTAGCCATTTCCACCAGTGGACGCTCGTTCCGTCGTACGGGTCCATTTTCAATTGCATCGAGAGCTTCCTGGTGGTCTGGCTGGCCGCAATTCCTGAGCACATTGACTCCAACTCACGAGGTCCCATCAAAGACGTACACTCTAAATGAATTGTGCCCAGTTGAAGCGGGTCTGATACGCCATTGAACTGAACAGCGCCATAACCATCACCCGACTTCGTAAATTCAGGTAAGCGACGAGTACTGTCGAATATGGACGCCATCATCTGACTGAACACCATCCTCTTCTCGTGCTTGTTTTCCTCCAGTTCACGACCGACAAACGTCCACAGGTTCACTTGTGAGAACCTGGCATTCTCTCGTATCATTGTCTCCATCACCTTGGCCACATCAGCTGAAATATTCGTGTCATGGAAATCTGCAATCATTGGTCCCAGCACAAGCGTGCATCTCAAACTCCCAGACCCCACGTCATTCTTCTTCTTCTTCTGTCTCTGTTCGTACTGCTCCCATTCTCCTTGGATGATCTGCTCAGCTGCTCTGATGTCCTCAAGCGGATCCAAGATATCGCTTAAGACTCCATACGACATGAAGTCCATTACTCGGAAACCCACTTGCACAGGGATCTTCAGGTCAACGCCAGGGTTTCCTGCTATTGGGTTCTCGTCCAAAGCTGCGATCCGCTTCAAAGCCCTCTAATACGCCATGCTGGGACGTTCACGCTGGTGAACACCACAGAATTGGAGGATATCAGTTTTGAGAGTCTTGACGTATTCCTTGTACTCTTCGAATTGGTTGTCTTCAACCAGATACAGCATGAACCGGGCAGCTTAGGAGTGCCAAGGCTTCTCTAACCTTATGGAAGCAGGTTTGAAATTAGAATAGAGAGGCCTTGTCTGTTCCCATAAATTATAAGAGATCTCGCCGCAAGTGGGCAAGTTCACTTCCAGACGCCGCTTAGGCACGTCCCAGACCTACTCCTCGCGCTCCGCCCACACGTAGCTGATGCGGCCTTCAAGCATCGCGCACCAGGGCGCCACCGCTCCTTCAGCACCGACGGTGACGTAGTCGCCATCCTTCCTGTCAAAAACTATTCAGTATTGGGGCTATCTTCGTAAATATATGTATTTAAGGAAAACATAAAAAAATACAAGTACCGTATTCCCCCTGTCAGAAGTGCCAGCATTTGCAAATCGGGAATATTTCGTACGTAACATGATATTTGACGACACTCATATATAGCAAAAACTTGTCTGCCGATCTTCCGATCGTACTTATCAGGATATGTATTGTAGCTGCTGGCTTGTTTGAGAAGACCACACTCGCCATGTCCGTGGATTCGGGGGGCGCCACGGACCTCGTCAGCCAGGTGGAAGCGGTCAAGAACAATGTCATCGGAGAGAAGTCCGTCAAGATGTACTTCCGTGGAATCAGCCGCTACGTAGTGTGGCTATATCAAAACAGGAGAACTGTTGTGAGTGATGAACTGCTTAGCGCTCTGCAGGATGATGACTTGGAGACCAGAGATGAGGGCGTTGTGACTCTGTGACAAGACGGTGTTCTTCGCTTTCTGCGCGAAAGACCCACCGATCCTCTAATTAATTACGATGTGCACTGTGCAAATGATTTTGAAGAAATTCTTATGTCGCTGACGACCCGCACTGATAGCAAGCCCGGCCAATCGGTGTACGACTCCATGCGCTCCAGTTTGTTTCATTTGTATCGCAAAGATGGTCGCTCGATGAGCGTCGACTTTGCTGCCGATCTGACTGGGGTTTTTA
>LGTU01001028.1:0-19571 GCA_001314425.1 Phytophthora pluvialis | reverse complement strand
GGAATAAAATGGAGCCAACCGTGCAAGGTATTGTCTCCGTTCGGCAGGAACACTTTCTCGTGCGCGCTTGGTTAATTTTTTTCTTGACAAATCCAGATCAAACCGCAGCACCCGACACACAGTGGCGTCCGAAACATTGTCGAGATGGGGGAAGCGCTCAGCAATGGCAGCTTTAATTTCCTCGAAATAAAAACAGGAGTGAACTTTCACATAGTCATCGATAAAGTTGAGAACTTCGCGAGGCCATCGAGATGAGCGCTGCTTCTCTCTGATCTTCTTGTCAACGTTACCAGTCGACTGGAAATGTTGTAGCCACCAACCCAAAGTACGCTCTGCGATGCCTAGAACGGCAGATACCATCTGAACAGGGACGTCGTACGCATACGGCAGAATGACAGCTCTCCATCTTAAGTCTTGCGAGTAAGTCATTGTAAGCGAGAAAACTCCGAATGGCGAGGTGCTTGCCGGCATTCGGGCTTTTTCGTCTTCGAAGGCCTAGTGATCTGAGCTATCTTTCCTCTAATCTGAGCCGTATCATTAGCAAACGGCATAGCAAACCAGACCTGGTACTCTAGTCCTTTGTCTGTTAATCTGAGTTTAAGACATCGACTTTGCCAAAATGAGTGAAAGGGACAATACGTTTTTACCAACTAATCATGAAGCTGATAACCCCTTAACTAATCCTTATCGCGTCGGTGTGTGCAACGTGTGAATAGGTTTTCAAACTCCTCCATCGCATGCAAATCGACAGCGTCAGGCTGGTTACGCACTTTATGCGGCAATCAACTTCGTCATATTTCTTACGAAGAATATGCGGGCCAGGTTTGACCCTGGCTACACAAAAATTCTTGATGATTTACGGTGGGGCGTCTTTCGGATACACAATTGGACACGCTTAATACGTGTGTTAAGTCAACTGAGGAGTTTACACGCTCTGGCATTGAGGAGCGAGAAACACACTATCGACCTGTTGTTGTCTGTACCAACAAACTTCGATGCGCGATAAATAACGACATGGTCTTCCGAATTGCACATTCGCTTAAACTACCAATTTACGAATGCATGCCGCTACCTTCGACACGCTCGAGGTTGATTGTTGAGCACCTGTCAAACGTAAACGACAATCTCACGGATAGGATCCCGATGAAGTTGCTCTTTTATCTTGGAATGTCTGTAATGGTGACGCACAAGCATCCGGATTTACTCGATGCCGATGTGATCGCGAACGGAGTCATCGGAACGGTAGTAGGGACGTACCCGCCTCCGGTTGATATTCCCGAAATTGTGTACGAAGTGACTGGTGTTGAAATCCACAAACTGTTGCGGTTGCCGGCGATGTTGCTCATTCGACTGCATGGCATTCAAACTATCCTCGTTGAAGGGTTCCCGGAGGGCGTGATTGGGCTCCCCCCTCTGCACGAAAGTGTTCGACTTGGTAATATTCCAAATCTATCGCAATCGTCAGTCACCGTGACACAGTTCGCCCTAATACCTTCGTTTGCCTGCACTACGGAGAAGCTCCAAGGCCAACTTGCCACGACGGAATCGTAGTTACCCCTCTCGATCGACGAATCGGAGTACCTTGTCAGACCCTCTATGTAGCGTTATCTCGGGCAGTTAGTCTCGCGGGGCTAACACTCACCGAACCTCTTACTCGACAAACCCTCATCATTACCACGTTGTGCATCATCGACATCATGCATTGTTGTCCAAGCAGTGTTTAGGGGAGCTCGTGTATGTAGTAAATTTTCCCCCGCCGATTCCTTTTTCTGGCCATCACAGCGTTGGGCACAAAAGTAATCCCCCCACTGCGCTTCAAACTTCTGCATTCGCTGAGATTGAACATCGACATCTCGTAAGAACCATCGATACGCTTCTAACGGCGATTCGTTTGAATTTAATAGTGTATATTCACGATGGGGTTTGAAGAGAGTCAGTAGTGCTGTGTAGTAGTAGTCGGTCTGGTCGGGGTCCAAGTGACTCGCGATACCAGGAAGTTCGTCTCCACACAGTACGAGCACCTTCGCTGCTTCCGGTTTGTAATATGCAATAGCTTCGTACGGCAGCGGATTGCTATCCAGTCGAGTTAGCTCAGCACCAGCACAATCATATTGTTCGCATATATCGATGAATGGCACGCTCTCCAGGCTCGATTCACGCTTCCAATACTTCTCGAGAATATTATCACGTGATACACTTGCCAAATTTGGTTGCTCTCCCCCACGTGCATGTTGCGATACGTTCACTTCAACAGAGTCATCATGCTTTTGTAGCATAACTTTCAAATTCACATGGATGAATTCATGCGAAAACCAAAACGGGGACTCATTGAGAATATAAAGTGCCGCCATCGGCGCCGCAACTTCTTGTCCATTAGTGACAGTGTACAGCATTGAGCCAAGAATACGATACCCACGCTCCATGGCTGACGTGTCCGGTGGTAACGCATTCGTTTTGGAAACTGCCTTGGCGAATGCCGCTAAAGACAAAGCAGCTTGGTTTTCAACTGGGTTCTGGTGCTTGAAGCAGTACCTAATCACGTATGCTGCAGTATCCTTTACCCCAGCATTAAGCACAAACTGAGCATCGTGATTGCACTTGAAGGTATCCATGATGACACGGTTGTATGCGTTCACATATTCACATCCAACTGGACGATGAAGCAGCAGTTTATCTCCGTCATCAATGGCAGTTGGTCCCAAGTGAACTTCTTCTGGCTTTAAGAATCTACAGACTGTGCCGCGGGGTGTACACACAGTTTTCTATGTGCATGGACCTGGAGTTAGTATTCAATTACATCGCCGCCCATACAACGTATATGGAAATATAATACCTTAAAACACGACCGGCAGTGGTTCCAGTAGTGCACTTGTACGTCCCGCACCAGCAACGAAGATGTCAAAGTATTACCCGTTCCAGCTTGAGGTGGTCGGCACTTTTCGAAGTCCTTAAATTGAGAATTCAAGTGAACGTGCTGCTCATTAGCAAGCGCTTCAACTGACGCATCTAATATGTCTGATGATTTACACTGTGCTCCGCAAGCTTGACATGATGCCGTTGCTGGCGCAGCAGTACCAGGAGAAGGGCGTCGATAGGCATCGACACCGGGAACAATTGGTTTCAATGTGCCATCTTCATGGCACCGAATACACGGAGTCTCCTCACTCAAACACGGAGGTTTTGTTGTCAACAGTGTATCTGCTAGCAGCATTAGTCGGTCGTAAAATACACTATCGTCAGCAATTTCATCGCCTAAATCCGATGCTGTACTAGGAAATCCGTACAACCAAACTGCAAAGTGCGCATGCAAGTCACCAGCAAGTTGAGTTTCAGTCGCAGCCCCAAAAGCGCGTACAGCATCAAAAATTCCGCCTCCCCGCTTGGGAGCTTTTGCTTTCTGATCCCACCCTAGAATCACATCAATCACCGTGTTCATCACGCTTAGAAAATGTCATGCGCATTCAACAGGATAGGAAGATGCAGTCGCTTTCCGTCCAGCTCGATTTGGCATTAGTAGGACATCGGCATCATCTACAGCTCACTCCGAAAGCACACCAGACTTCACGGCAATATTGTACGTGCCGGCTGAGTCAGGAGAAATCGTGAAGAAAATTTGAAGAGGGCCAAATCTTTTGAGCAGTCCAAACAAGTCGTGTCGTGCCCGCATGCGACCTATGTTGGACCCGTAAAAGACGGATTCTGGCACACGCAGCCCTTTTCTCAAGTCGATTACTCGTTGAACTTCCACTACTGGCGGGCGAGGTTTGATGCCTGTCGCACGACATTTAGACAAGTAGTTAAAATACTTGATGGCTTGGAGAACCGTGCTCCGCTTCACTTCAGCTGCTTTGAGTGCCTGACGCTTTACGTTCATTTTCAGATACAGCGTCTCCCTCGCATTTTGGGATGCCAAGTAGTCGAATGCTAACAGCATGAACGCATAATGCTTCTCAAAGTGATGACCATGAATTCGCAAGCACCGTAGAATCCATTTGCGGACTGACATTTTCTTAGCACGAGCTTCGGATGGACCACCATAGCCTCCTGGAAATAACGTTGGGAACATTTTCACACAGGCTGTCCACTGCGTCATCGATACGTAGTCGTTTGACTTGCGAACAAGAATGTCAACGAAATTATGCTGCTGTGGCTGAACTATTAAGCTCGATGCTTCAATCCATGTATTTTCCACATTGTGATCGCCGCTATCTTCATCAACCATTGAACCAAAGCTGAAATACGTAGTTTCATCACGAATTGAGTTCACAACAGGGTCTTCTTCTCTAGATTGGTCTGGCGCTACAGACTTGTCAATAATCACGCTCCTCCTGATATGCCCCGTCGAAATATTGCGGTGCTGTTGACGTCGTCGATATTCTCGATTATTGGCATCAAGGAAGCGCAGCATCTTCTGGCACAGCCAAATGTTCACATCAAACCGTTTTTTACAAGCAGCAGTCTGGGCAGATGTCATACTACCCACCATTGCGACTCGAACGCGGTGAGAAAGATCACGAGGTAGCATCTCGACAATAGGGCCTTCCGTATTTCGCACGATGTAGTGATGCGACTTGATCGTTCGACAAGGATCTCCAGACACCACAGATAATGATACACTAGGCAGCACGAGCGCAATTGCCTGCTCATCGGTTCGTGTCAGCGTTTGGAAACATCTCGGCAAGTGACCAATGAAGTTTCCATTAGCAATTGCAGCACTTGGAGGTGACGTAGCATGCCGCAATATGCAGTCATTACACAGCTTACAAACGTCAGCCTTAACTACACCATTGCTGCTGTAAACCGCTGTTCAACAAAGTTGACATTACGCTTTAGTCAAGGTGTCATTTGCAAGCATTATTTGCTGTCATACCTAACGGCAAGAGCATCAAACCTTTGAGGCGATCATCCGCTGCTGAGGCGTCATACTGCGCAATTAGAAACGCCGGAAATTCTGGCGGGAGGGCCACATCAAGGCAGCCCTTCATGTCCTAGTAGTTGGGTATGCATAGCATCGTAGGCTTGTCAATATGCTCCAAAGTATCTCAAGAACAAAATGACACGAACCGCGACAAATTCATCGGTCACTTCCCGGCAGTTGATTTCACTTGATGGCCAGTCCAGCTCGCACACGCAGCACGGCTTCACCTCACTGGAGGCCTCTGTCATTGCATCGATCGCTGCTCGTTGAAGCACAGCCAAGTGCTCTGCAGTTGGAACTAGAAAATCACGATCTAAATCCATTTTTTGCAGCTCCGCTTCAGTGTATAGCTTACTGCGCCTGTGCACTGTCGGAGTACGCTCATGTACTGGAGCAGACTGGCTCGCGTGCGAATTCGGTGATCGACCAGTCGAAGCGCTGTTTTGGGCGTGCGAGGCGGTTGTTGTCGCTGAAGGCAAGGCGACGGTTGGGGTAATGCACTGTGGCAAACTTAGGATTCGTGGTGAAAGCTGGGAAGATTGCCTTTCGTTGGCCGACGCTAATTGATGAGCGCCAGCATTCCTTGCAGCTCGAAGTGCTGCTCGTTCTCGCAGCAAGATCCGATAGGCAGGACAGCTTCGAATTCGCTGGAGCTCTTCAGATAGCTGAGTACGTCTCGGCATGGTGGCGAAAGAGGAAGTGAAGAAGCCGCAAGCATGGCAAATTGACGAACGGACGCGCACGTACGCCAACTACGTGATCGCGATACAGAAACACAGAAAGAAACAGAAGATGATGTTCTTCCTCTTTGTATCGTTGATACTTTTCATCAATTCGATTTGACTGCTGTATACGAATGCTTTGAGACTGTTAATAATATTAACAGGCATATTGTTCAGCTGAGCACGCCGCGTCGACGACGCGCTTATTGGAGGTCTGACAAGCCCGAAGTGAGATCGTCGTCACGAGGGCTTCGTGTAGGTTGCAGCTAAAATTTTGTTGTTCAGAAGCCAACGGTTAATAGCCTTTTGCTGTCATACACAGCAGATCAACACAAGCTCAATTCCAATTACTAGAGGAGCTCCTCCAACTTCAATTGTGATTAGGCGCTCTATTTCATGCCTTTGGGACCAACGCGCGAACGTGGTGATGATTTAGTAACCGGTAGCCTTAGTAACCGGTAGCCGCAAGCGCATCACGACGGCGACGTTCTTTTTTCTGCTCGAAACCGTCGTCACCACCGAAATTGTAGATTAAAACGGCATATACTAGCGATAGCAGGCGGCATTCGCTTTCGCGCTGGTTGGTAGATCACGCCCTAGCGCTCACCACTGCCAATGAGCAGTCTTGGGGGGGGGCTATGTACTGCTATATCGAATCGCCATTGGCGACATCGTCTGCTTGCTTCCATGGATTTTGGCAGCCAAAATGAACAGGCGCACTATGATTGAAGTAGCGCGTAACTAAGCTAGCCCACCGTTGCAGCTACTGTCGACACACTCCGCTGCGTTCACTAGTTTCGATGTGAAGTGCGGATAAGCAATAGGTTTGCGCGTTCACTGGCCTCACTAGCTGTACCTAGAGCTGAGGTGTGGACAAGCAATAAGTTAGCGACGCAGGTGCCGATTAGAAACGAAGTGAGCTGGTTCATGGGTTCAGTCCAGNGAGCTGGTTCATGGGTTCACTGCTGCCTGCATAGCAAAATGAAGTGAGCGGTCGCTCCTATATTTAGCCTTTATGTAGACAGCTCTGTGATTGGCGCTGCGAGAGGTTGGTGCTACTTATGTAAAGGATCAGCCGGATACTTAGTTCCACCGCACATCTTTTAAGTTTATTTCTAACGAGTCCTACATGTTCGAAAGCGACGTTCTATAACTTGATCGAGATAGTACCGTGGTTTTCCGCTCAAGTAGGCGGAAGTGTCGTCAAATTAACGAGGATTTTTCTAAGCAAGTCTACGTTTCTACCAGCGCCAAACGTCGGGATTCTGCGCGTCCATGCCAGCGAGCTCAATACAAAGACAAGGCGAAACTGTCAGCAAAAGTGCGAAATCAAGCAAAAAATCAATACAAATCAAATCGTGTACCTTTAGAAATCTGGCGAGACCCTTGTGCTTTCAGCCTTACCGTAAGCTGAAAGAACTTCTGAGTACACAACTCCGTTCTGTCCAATCACATAGATCCGCTCGTCCTATTGGCTCGAGGCACTTTACATTTTCTTAATCGCCTATATTTTACCGCATTTTTTTTCCCCAGAACTTCTTGTTTGACTGGCCAAGACTATCACTTGACGTAGCCATTCCCAGACTTGCCCCCTGAAGCGAACATGCCGTCGCACTCGTCCGTGACCGAGACCATCGCCACCGTGGCCGACTCGGCGCCGTGCTTCGAGCAGCTGCGCGACGCGATGCTGGACCTGTCGGAGCCTGTCGGCAAGCGCACGCGCGCCATCTTCTACCTGCGCTCGCGCGGCGGCCTCGAGGACCTCCGCGTGCTGCTGACGGCGCTGCAGGACCGCCAGGACTCGGAGCTCATGCGCCACGAGCTGGCGTACGTCATCGGCCAGTTCCAGATGGAGGAGGCCTGCGACACGCTGCATCAGGTGCTGGCGGACGTGACGGACGACGGCATGGTGCGCCACGAGGCGGCCGAGGCCCTGGGCGCCATCGGCGCGGCCCAGTCGCTGCCCGTGCTCGACAAGTTCAGCGCCGACCCGGCCCCGGAGGTCTCCGACACGTGCAAGCTGGCGGCCAGTCTGGTGCAGTACAAGGTGGCCAAGGCCAAGGGCGAGATCGTGGAGGGGGAGGTGGACCGCAACCCGTACCTGTCCGAGGACCCGGCCCCGGCTGCCGAGAAGGACGTGCCCACGGCCGAGCTCCGCAGAGTCCTGCTGGACCACAACGGCGACATGTTCGCCAAGTACCGCGCCATGTTCTCGCTGCGCAACCGCAACACGGAGGAGGCGGCGCTCGCCCTGGCGGAGGCCTTCGACGACCCGAACGCGCTCTTCAAGCACGAGGTGGCCTACGTCATGGGCCAGATGGAGAACCCCGTGCTCGTGCCGGCCCTCAAGAAGGTGCTGCTGGATGAGACGGAGCACCGCATGGTGCGTCACGAGGCCGCGGAGGCTCTGGGAGCCATTGGCACGACCGAGTGCGAGGAGATCCTCAAGCAGTACCTCAAGGACGACGTGAAGGTCGTTCGTGAGAGCTGCGAGGTGGCCCTCGACATCATGGACTACTGGGCGCCAGCCCAGTAAGCGGCTGCACTTGCTCACACGAGAACGCGTTGTGCAGACGTGTAGGAATAATACAGTTAGTTTTTGCATTTGACTTGTACGTTTCGTATTGACTTGCTCAAGTGGTTCTTACCGGCACTTTAAGCGAAGAGATAGCCGACATTCATCCGGTTAAACGCCCGCAACGAAGACGGCAGCAGGGTTGAGCTGGTTTGAAGTCGTTTGGCGATGGCCGAGTACATGGCCGGCGGCAGCGACACTTCGTGCGAAGCCAGGAGTCCAGGTATAGCAGGCATAGGCTGACGAGGACCATACAGAACCTTTAGGACGCGGAGAAACTTGGTTTCATTCTGCTGCTGGATCATCGTCTCCCAACTTAGCAGTTGCAGCTGCAGCTCGGTCGATGGTGCATCAGCGGCGGTGGCAGGAGCAGGAGGAGGATGACTACTTTCCTTCCCACACGTCAAGTCTTGGTCATGCTTGTCACCCGACGATGTCAAGACGAAGCGGAACTTGCCGTCCGAGTCTGCCATCTCCAACAACTTGGCGCTGAGGATGCTGTCGATAGTGTACTTAGCGAACACATTTTCCTCCTGGGCAGTGCTGCTTCCTTCAGCAGCGGATTCCAGGCTCCGACGAGCGCTAACCAAGTGCTTGTGCAGACGAACCGTTTCTGGCTGCTCGACGCTGGACAAACCAACCCGCTCCGAGCACGCAGCACAGGCCAGCGGCACCCACTCACGCTCCTCTTTGGCATTATCTCCGGGTGCAACAGCGGCCTCGTCCTCATGGTCTGCCGCCGTTGTTCCCGCCACGAAGTCACTAGCATGCAGCAACACATACGACTCTCCAACAAGCACACGATGCTTCTGCGCATGAATATCATCGCGTGGAATGTGCTCGAAAGCTCCAATACCAGCTCCCCAAAAGTCAAACATGTCCATCCAGTTGGCCGACGGCAGCGGCAGAACCTTCTCAATGCTGGTACTCCCCTGCCCACCAAGCAACTGAGCGTTGCACCCTCGACAGCACACCGACGCGTAGCTCTCGGAGCGTAGCTCAAAGGACGACACCTGCGTGAACGAGGAGAACCCACCCAGCGGTTGCTTGTCACTTGGTCGAATCGGGAGTCTCAGATACCAATGATCCTCCTTGTCTTCCACCGTACACTGCGAGACGTCCACGTTCCGCTCGATCTCCGTCCGCCAGACAACGCCCACGCCCTCCTCCTGCTCTGACACTCGCGCATCATTACTCTCCCGCCTGTACGTGAGCTCTACGCGCGGGAAATCCACGCGAACGCCGAACTTTGCAACGTCGAAGGGCGTCTGCGCCTTGTCACCGTCGTGGTGGCTGTCTAGGAAGAGATAGCACTGGTAGCAGCCAATGTTGGCGTGGTATTCCACCAGAGAGCTCTCTATTTGAGGCGTTGCAGCCTCATTGCCGTCCGTCTGCCCGTCCACATCGAGGCGCTGGAGACCGCAGGCCAGCGCCTCCGCGGCCCTCGTCAGCTCGTCCTCGCTGGCTGTCTCCGCGGCGCGAGCCTCGTCGTACTCCTTCCGCGCAATGTCGAGCGAGCCTCTCACCTGGTTCGCCGCCGCGAGCGCGCGCGCGTGCTCCTCCCGCGCCGCGCTGAGCTCTGCGAGCAGTGCCTGGGCCTCGGCCTCCATTGATGATGGCGGAATTGGCGTGATGGGTACATTTGGTGTGGCGCACGCAAAATGCCGCTTCGACGGACGAAACGATCGACGGAAGGTTGGTGCCGTTCTTGTCGCCACGCTGACATTGGTGGTGATCTGGTGCTGACTCCACGCAGGATTTGCTTCGGTTGTTGGCTGGACGGCGGCAGTCCGAGCCCGGACGGCGATGAACTGAGACACGGCAAAATTTGCAGTGCGATGAAGTGTTGAAGTGCTGCCGGGTACACTGGGACCGCACCGAAGCCGCTGCGGCGGTGCTATGGAGATGCCGCGGCGGACAAAAGGTAGTCAGTCAGTCGTCGGTCAAGCGTCAAGTGGCCTGGTGCGCCTCTCCAATCAAGGGCGCGTAACGGCGTCAGGAGCAGAGAATAGCAATAGCAACGAAGCTGCGAGTACTGGATTGCAATTGCAGTCTGCATAGCGTGAAAGGCGCCGCTTTAACGGAGCCCGCCGCTGGTAATGCGCCGGTCGCCGCTATCCAGTCGGCGACAATCCCGACAGTTCAATTCTCAACTTTTCAGAAAATAGCAGAATTTTGGGTTGCAGAAAACGACTAGAATTTGTAAGTTTCCACAACGTGCGTATATTAGCAAAATAGCGAGTCTCCTTGGTGCGGCGGCAATGCCCGCACTGACCGCGACGTCGTCTTTGGCGCGCTTGATATCTTGGAAGTATAATTGGCAGAGTTTGCACTGCCGCAAGCTTGCAGTCTTGGAGACGGGAGTCCGTCGCTGTGTTTCAGGGACGAATGAGCTAACGTTAGTGCGCCATCTGCACTACCTGCTAAGACCATTAATTCGGCCTTAGATACAGCTGCGCCGCGGAGCACGTGCGGCCACTGCCGCCCTGTGAGAGCCCCTGGTCGGCCGAAAGGATCCCTTCATGACAATGTTCCCAACTTCTGCCAGATCGGCGTTGCGGAGCGCTGTCACTTCCCAAAACGTCTTGTAACTCCCAGTACGCGTATTATACGCCGCTTTCGCCAGGGTACTGTACCACATTCGTGGTACGGTGCGGGGTGGGAACATCTCGTCAGGGATAGGCCAAAAGTACGGCCCCCTCCCCAATCGTTGTAACGTGCGTCTTGCGATCGTCGTCAAGTCAGAGTCCGAGAGCCCGCGAGCTTGGCGTCACTCGGCATCGGAACCCGCTTGCGCATGGCCTACCTGACCATGACGCCCGACGACATCCAGGGCGACTACACGTGCGCCGTGAGCGTGGACGACTACCGCCTGAGCAGCAAGAAGGCCGAGTACAAGGTCGTCGTGCAGCTCTCCTTCTACTCGTCGCGCGCGCACGCCTCGGGGCGCACGAGCTGGCACATCTGGCGCAGCTTCTCGGCCTTCCGCAAGCTCGACGAGCAGCTGCGCAAGCGCAGCGCCGCGCTGCTCAAGGGCGTCAAGTTCCCCCCGCTATACCGGCGCAAGGCGCTCTTCCGCGCGGACAAGAGCCCCGAGTTCCTCGGGGTGCGGGCGCGGGAGCTCGACAACTACATGAACGTGGTCACGCACAAGCCGCAGCTCGTGGCCTTCCACCTGGGGGCGGTGACCAGCCAGACGCTCAAGAGCTTCGTGGGCTTCAACTCGGGCTTCGGCGCCAACGCCGAGTACGACCAGCAGGACGTGAATCTGAGACCGTCCTCGTCCATCTTGGCGTCCCCCGCGGTGGTGCAGGCCACGGCCAGCGTCATGGGGGACGACGACGACGACTTCCGCTCGGTCTCCAGCAGCTCCACGGTCTCGTCCTTCGCCTCCACGGCCAGCGACTACCGCTGGTCCGGCACGGGCTTCGTGGGCAGCCAGAGCTTCGCCAGACACACGGTGCCCCAAGTGCAGATGGGGGGCGGACGCACGTCCTTCGCCAGCAGCAGAGGCTCCTTTGCTAGCAATTCCTTCGCCGGGTCCGTCGGCCCCGGGTCGTCCAGAGGGAGCTGGTTCCCGGCGTCGTCCGCCGTGTCCGACACCGCTGGACGCGCGTCCATGTCGTCAGTCTCGAGGGGATCCATGATGGCCATGACGGCGCCCGACGTCATTACGCCCGAACTGGACATGCAGCGCGCCAAGATGGAGGATCAGCTCGTGCAGGTGGGCCTTGTGGGCGTGGGGATGCCCCCCGACGGATCCTGCTTGCTGCACTGCATTGTCTACGAGATGTACCCGCTGCAGTGTCTGCGCGACTACCCGGCGAGCATGACGGTGGTGAACGTGGGCGCCGCGGACGGCATGGCCCCTCGGCGAGTGGCGGCAGCGCAGTTTTTGAGGGTGAAGCTCATGGAGTACGCGCTAGGGCACATTAAGGAGCTCGCGGGCTTCCTGATGCAGGACGAGGAGGATGTGCGGGAGCAGTATGAGACCTTCAGGGATACACCGGACGAACAGGCTACGACTGCCGAGTTGTACGCGGTGGCGAGCATGTTTAACATCGAGTTGGTGCTGATTTCTAACGACGAAAGCTTCCAGATTGACCCCGTGCTACCGGTGAGTGGCCTTCCCTCAGTTCGCGAAGGCCCGCGCCGCACGGTCTCTCTGGGCTACTTGATCCCGGCCGAAGGACTTGCCGGACACTACATTTGCACGCGCGAGAGGCGGGCGCAAGTGGGCATGCCTCAGAACAGCTTCGCTGGAGGCAGCTACCGCGGATCGATCCACATTGGCCCTCCGAAGAATATGAGCTGTGGCGCCTCGAGTAACCGGCGCTTCGAGCGGATCCCGGAGCAGCGGGTTGAATAGAGCCCCTGGGTGGGCAGCAGTAGCACACGCGATGGATAGAACAAGTACCACGAGCAGATCCAACACATCAGCACACACACACACGCACAGCAAGAGTAAGCGACGAAGACAACCACAAGGAAAATGACATAACCCTCCAGCCTCGACAACCCGTCGAATGGACCAAAGACGGCGGAGAAGTCCACGTACAAGCAGCAATCAAAGTCCGCGGAACAGAGCAGCAGCGACCCGAAGAAATCAAGACGAAGGGCGTAGCCGCCGACCCAGCGAGTGTGTACACTATCAGGCCGCAATTTGTCCTTCGATGCTCGGCGAGTTGCTCGTGTCAGCTTCCACAGCAGCAGGTAAACTAACAGCAAATGGAACTGCACGGACGAAGTGCCTTCTGTTCCTATTTGTTTTAGTTGCAAAAGTGTAGGCAATGGCAACAAATAGAAGATCAGGCTTCTCTGGGTCCAGCGATGAAAATATATGTACGTGAGATTTCGCCGGCCGCGAGCCGTGGGTGTTTTGCTCTTCATTGTTATTGGCGTAGCGTCACCGGGCTCCAGCTTAGCGGCAAAACCATTCCGACGCCGGAGTCACGTCCCAGAAGTGCCGGGTCTAGGCAGCTCCATCCACAGAGTGAGCGGTGTCTGTGCGCTGACACGAGCTCTCGAGTTGATGTCGACCAGGCCAGTGAACACACCTGCGATCCTGTCGGTACTGATTGGATCAACTTGCCATTCCACGTGCGCCAGAGTTTGATGGTGCTGTTTGCAGTTCCTCCACCCGAAGCCAAGACGTGACGGTCCCATGGACCACAGGCGAGCGCTCGTACAGCAGCGCAGTGCTCCGAGTTCGACAATCGAGGACAGGAGACGCTGTTCAGGCCATTTGACCGCACCATGGCGCGGTCCCAGAGACACAAGTTGCTGTCGTTGCTGCCAGACGCCAGCGTGCTACCGTCCGGAGGCCAGGCCAAGCCGCAAATTTCCCCTCTGCGACGAACAAACTTCCCCACTACATGCTGAGCGCAGCGTACGTCGTTCAGATGAATTGTCGAGTCCCGGGATCCAGACGCGAGTGTTCGATGGCTACCCCAGGACAACGAGCCGATGCGACCTCGATGGGAACACATCGAGCGTACTTTCATCAATATGTCGACGTCCCAAATCTGCAGTTCAGCGAGGAAAGTTCCGTCCGCAAGACGATGCGTGCCGCCTCCAAAAGGACTCGTATTCTCCACCCAGGTGACAGAGGTCACGTAGTCGATGGGGTTCGTGCAGGCGTTGATTTTCTGGATCCTACCCGTGGTGGTGGCGTACAAGTACACGTTCTGGTCGAGCGCGACGGCGATGACACCATTTGCCCCCCAGTCCATGAGGTTCAGGTAATAGTCATCACGCAGTTCGGGTGCGTCTAGGATGCACGCAGGGGACGACGGGATGTACCGACGACTGAAAGGAGCGTTCTTCGTACGAGCTGCTCGAAGAGGAATCGTGACCTGAGTTGGTAAACGAAAGTGTTGAAGTTGTCCACGTTGAAAGCTCGGCTTTCACGAACTGCCGAGGCGCGGATGGCGAGCAGCGGTCGTGGTTGGGAGTATGAGGCGCTACGAGGCAGAAACTTTTGCGGCCAGGAGCTCGTTGCACGAAATGGCGACAGTGCTGGCGAGAGCTGCGGGTTTATTGTCAAGTTTCACACAAGTAGCCC
Source organism: Phytophthora pluvialis (assembly GCA_001314425.1). NCBI lineage: Eukaryota > Oomycota > Peronosporomycetes > Peronosporales > Peronosporaceae > Phytophthora > Phytophthora pluvialis. Next base: position 5,292 of record LGTU01001028.1, on the reverse strand, counting down.
AAGCGCTGAAAAAGAAAATGTGTTCAACACCCCCACACATGTAAGGCTCTCAAACTTGAAATTCCTGTTCCATTGCTGAGACGCAACATAGTTGCCGGAGCATGATCCCCAACCATTCGCAAGAAACCACGGATGGAGTAGCAACCAACAGTCCGTTGATGCAGAGTGTGCAGGGAGGTTTGACTGTGTTACGAGACGACACGATCTACCTCGTTGACAGACAGTTCTCACTCGTTCACCAAGTGCACCACAGTTGCAGCCACCGCATGACGCCGTTAACCGCAATTCGATATTTGCAGGAACTTGTTCACAAGTTTTCGATCTCGGAGTGCTCTTCTTCGTAATTTACCAACGGTTCCACTTCTGGGTGGGCGACGCCTTTTGCCACCATTTCCAATTCGCTGCCCTACCGTAGTGTGCTGAGTGAGCTTCGCGCCCAACGAGGATACTAACCCCCCATGAACGTATCGCCACGACGACAACTATCTCACTTTGTACCAAAGCTGTTTGATCATCTAGACCCTACGATGGAGAATAAAACTGCAGACGAATGAATCACTTGCCTTTTGTATGTTCCCATAGGAGCATACAAAACAATATCTGGTCGAGTTGAAACTGGCAGGCGGCCGGGAAGCGCACGAGACTCGTGACGAGTGGCACCTTTGTCCAAGCTGAAGACACCGAGACACTTGCACACACACAGACACACAAGCGACTCCAGCTCTCCATCCGTTCTCTCCCACCGAAACTGAGAAACCGAGAAAACCCTAACGAGAGAGCAGAACGCCGTTAGGTTTATCAGATACCAGTCTCCATTTCCGTTCATTAGCAGCTATAGGACCGACACACACACGATGCAGCTCTTCATCCGCTCGGTGCGTGGACTGGCAAAGTGCCATCAGTTGCCAACACGGAGCTAACCCTATGATAACGTTCGTGTGTGGGCAGGACGCCGGACGCACGCTGACCGTCGCGGTGGCGAACCCACGGGCCAAAGTGCAGGAGCTGCTGTCGCTCGTGGAGGCCAAGGAGCGGGGCCTTCGAGCCCAGGGATACCTCAACTATGGCGGCGTGCCGCTGCGCGCGTCGCGGTCGCTCACGGACTACGGCATCCAGAACCACGCCACGCTGGACTTGTCGAGGCGTCTGCACGGCGGCTGCTTCGGCTTCTCCATCCTGCTGTGGATCATGATCTTCATCTGCTGCCTCGTCAGCGTGTGCACGTGCGGGTTGTCGCTGCCGGTGGCGCTGTGTTTGCTGCCGCCGGCGCTGCTGCTCCCGCTCTGCTGTCTGTAGCTCGAGGGACGGGGAACCATAGACAGCGTTTTTGGCTTACAGATCCATTGTCTCCATGTAAAAGAACTGCCTGGCACGTCGCGTCCGGAAGAGAAAACAACGAGTAGGTACAGTACAAGAAAGAACAAGAGGTTTCGCGTATCAAGAACCAACTGATGAGCTAAAAGACAAGGGGGGGCATACCACCAAAACAAGCGAAACAACTCAAAAGCAATAAAAAAGTCACGTCGTCTTGTGTCTTCAAGTTGCAAACCTGCTCCCACCGACTGCGAGAACCCCCGTGAGCAGCGCTGTGTAGCCTCAGCACGGAAGAGATGCAGCTTCCAGCTACTCTTTGTGCCCTTCCGCAGCTTGAGTTCTCAGCTTCTAGCCATCGTCTGTCAGTCGGGAAGCCTTCATTTTGCAGCTCTCGAGCAGCGTTCTGCCGACAGAGAGCTCTTGTAGCTTTAGGTACTGCAATTTGCTGCGTCCGTCTACTTGCGCGCGCCGGGAGCTGCGCGCCGACCGCCTTTGCGGCCCTGCTGCGCCTTGCTGCTCTTCTTCTTCTTGCTGTCCTCGTTCTTCTTGCTCAGCGCCTGCACTTTGCCCAGCAGCGGCGAATTCTTGAGGATGTCCGGCAGGATCACGAGCTTGATCTGCGAGCCGCGCACGTACACGAGCTCCAGCTTGGCCTTCTGGCCGTCGCGCTGCGTGAGCACCACGTCGCTGAGCTGGCAGTTCATGCTGTCCTCGCTCTCCGCCAGGTGGCCGCGGTACACCTCGCCGTTCTTGAGCTCGATGGTCACGGTGCGGCCCTCGCCCTCGTGCAGCAGCGAGATGGGCACCCCCACGGTCTTGGACATGGTCGGCGGCGGGGTCTACCGGGAGCGGAGCTGCTGGCGGCGGGGCACGTACTTAAACTAGATTGCGTACTTCAGATCCGCAGTCGTACTTAAGAGCAGTTACCGTACTTAAAACTAGGAGGAGTCCGTCGTAGTACAGTCTGTACTGGTAGTTTGTCGAGGGGTATCTGTACTACAGTTACCCGTCGACAACTTATTAGATTTGAATAGTTTCACTACAACCGACACTAAAACACGGGCTTAAGAACATGAGAGCAATGACGAACTTCATGAGAGCAATGACGAACTTCATGATTGCGCGCGTGCGTCGGTTGCTGGTACTCGACTTGCTGTGTTGCAGGCAAATTTACGTTGTTGGCATCGCCCATAAACTTCGAAACGTATTGAGATATCTAGCAACACTGTTCGGTCTTTCGGTTGTTGATAAACCCGCCCCCCACTTCCCACGGGCTGACGTGGAATGCATTTGTGCGAGCGTGAAAAATAATTATCGTGCCCTCCTATCAAGCTACCGGGTAGCTATGATAGTGTTTTTCGAGAAGATCCTCACAAGTTTCGCAGTGATACCTACGTACAAGACAGTTTAAGGCTTTAAGACTGTCAACTCCTAGGAGAGGGCGTGCTGGCACCAACTAAAGATTCGTGTCGACGCTGCAAAAGTTGTTGCGTGAAAAGCTCTAAAGTCTCTCGTTCTCGTTTGAGCGCCGCCCGAATGCGTCTCACGGGCACGCGAGATTCGTCGACGAGCCGCACGAGGTCGGGGATTTCCTCCTTGCTGTCCTCTTCGTCCTCGCTGTCACCACCCTTTTCACTTCCTTCACGGCCTGTTTCGCCACTTTTTCGGCTGACAGCGTCGTCCTCGGAGTCCGTTGTGCGTGGCATTGCGCTGCTGCTACCGATGCTCCAGGTGCCTGGGTTTACTTTCCACACGTCATGTCGTACACCTCCGTGCAGACGTCGAGACAGAATTTGACGTTGCCAGGAGAGGCTCTTGGTCCAAAGCGCACCAGCTCTCGACTGCATTTCCTTCTCTTCCTCGTCGCTAGCACAGCACAACGACAGTGCTTTAGTCAGACTAACTCCGTCCGAGACCAGCACCTCCGTGTTCTTGCTGTTTGAGTCCGTCGTGCCGTCAAAATCCCGTAGTGAAGCGCAGATGAGTTCGACAGACTCGCCTTGTTGAACGCGCAGGGCTCGTATCGTCCCAAGAACGATGCGAGCATCGACCGAGTCGCGGATTTCCCAGTCGTACGAAGAAAACAAGCGGTTCACGTGCTTCAGTTCGCACAACGGGAACTCTCTGGCGACCAGCAGCGTGAATTGAGACCGAGAAAGCGTACACGACCCGAGAGCATTGAGTGCGCCTAGCTCTCTAGATAACGCAAATAATTTCTCCATATCTTGCAGCACCGGCCGTCGACACGGTGTCCGCCGCATGGCGTCGAGAAGCCTTGCAAACGCTCGCCAGCGGAGCTTGAAGCGCCTTTTCTTCAATTCCCTCGCCTCTTTGCTGCGCTGCTTCTCGGGAGAATACCCGGGCGTCTGGACAATGGCTGAAGCTTGCGTGCGTCGGTAGCGGAGCTGCGGGTCGCTTTTCGTTTGCTCGCGGTGCTCTGCGAGCTCAGACGAAGGTTCGAAATGCAGTGTGCGCCTTCGCCACTCGGACATTTCTCGCTGGTTGTGCGCTTGCTGCTCCTTCGCGACCTGCGCTTCGTGTCTGTAGGCTCGCTGGAGTTTCTGCGCCGCCTTCTGCTGCAAAGTTCCGTGTGTATCTGTGAACGACGGACAGGGATCGACACGATTCGCGTTGTCTTGGCCGCAAACTTGGACGGAAACTGCAATAGGAGACGACGGACAGCGAGTCATCGTCACTGCGAGGCGAGACCCCATCGGGTGACACGTTTCGGGCGGCCAAAGCGATGGCGAACCGCGAACTCCCGGCACAAATTCATTGACAAGCGGCTCGAGAGCTTCGTGAGACCGTAGAAGTTTCGCAGTGCCACGAGCGCCATAGCGACGCAGCTTTGCATCCAAAGTGAGGCCTGGTGCTAGCGGCTCCTTCAAAGTGGCGGTGGTGCATCCGTACCACGGCTTCGAGAGCTTCACAGGCGACGTCACCATCGATTGAGGAGATGACACACGGGGGACTCCGCCCCAGTTGACGCTACTTGACTTGATAGGCGAAGCGAGCACCATTCTCCCCACAGAGAACGTATCGTCGTCGGTCTCCTCGCTCTCGTCGCCTTCACCGATCACGCTTCCTGCGTAATTTGACCCTGCTACAAGCGGTACGAACCCTTCGGAGTCTCGTCGAGGCTTCACCTCTTTACTACGTTCAAGCGCTGCATCTCGTTTCGCTCGAGAGCGTAGGAATTTGCTGTCCATCGACGTTGTGTACAACGAAGCCAGTTGATGGGACCGCTGCAACGCACGCCCACGGGTTTCTGGGTCTCCTTCTACCTCCTGCAGCGCTTCTTCCTCAGCGTCACGCAACGCCCCTCGCAGAATATGCTCCACGCGTTCATTCACGGTCTCTTTTCGTCGTCTTCGTACAGCAGCCGGATCAATTGGCGCCGTCCCCGAGAACTTTGTCTGTGTATGCTGCTGGATCGGGCTCATGGCGAACGTAGATGCCATTATTGCTACTTACTTACACCTTCCGGGACTTTGATCAAGTGTTGACGCTGGTTCTCCAAACTCTTTTTTTTTGGAGCTGGCGATGCTATTTGGAGTCTTCGGGGCTAAGATGGAGCGAGATTCCTTTAGAATTCTATACCCGCGATGGCGACGAGAGCGGTGCCGACGAACGCTGAGAACGTCATGGTGCGTGTGTGATAAGAGGCACATTTGGTGTGTGAGAAGACTACTAGAACCAGAGTGTTAAACACTTTCATGTTGCGTTTCTCGGAACTTCAGCCACGCTTTGTCATCAATTTGTGGATGGATACAGAGCAAAGGACCATGTATGAGCTTCCGTCTGCATTGCTTCAGCGATAATTGAGTTATTTCAAGGAGGAACAAATCCAGCTCAAGCCTACCTCCATGCATCTCAGTTTCGTTCTGCTGGCGATTGTCGACACTTTTCTAGCGAACAGTGAAGCGCGCTCACTGCGTCACGACGCCTCCACTAAAAAGCTGGCTTCGACCTCAGAAA
>LGTU01001027.1:0-13055 GCA_001314425.1 Phytophthora pluvialis | reverse complement strand
CGTGTTGCGTTTGTTGAAGCACAATCGCCATCCGCTCCTTCCTCGGTGACCGCAACAAAATCGAAGCGGAGGCGTGCCACCGAAGCGCTGGACGAGGTGATCAATAAAAAAGTCTGCAAGCGCAGTGGACCCTAGTCCAAGTACACCGATACGAGTTGGATTCCTGCTACGTCTGATGCAGTTGAGCGCCTTTTTTCGACCGTCAAAGCACTGTAGGGTACTTGCGGAAAAACATGAACCACGAAACCCTCGAAGTGATCATGTTTCTAAAGCTGAGTGACGCTGCAGACGTGTCAAAGGCAATCGAGCACTACAATGTATTGCAATACCTAGGGCCTAGATTGTTAAGATTGCAATAATTGATTGTCCCAGTGCCAAGGGCTACAATCAATATACAATCTATATTTCCACAGCCCTGGGCTGCAACAGACGTATGCATGAATGTTATGGCACTTTATTTAGACCTTGCGATAGGATAGTTGAGCGGGTGCAATTGGCCTTGGACGAAGGCGCTGCTTACAGTTTCGCAAGGCACCTGATAGAGTATCAAGCACGACTTTCTCGAGCGTAGCATTATGTTGGCTTAAAAGAACAATTTGTCTGTGCCGACTGGTATAACCCCGGTGTCGCTCAGCAGCTTTTTTAAAGCATTCATACGCGGTGATGAAGCGACTCAAGTACGAGGACTCCGTGTTAAGCGTCAGACTCATCAACTGCGGGCACGCGGTATATCAACGTAGCTTCGGGGGTTATATTCCACCCCAAGATGCTGAAAGCGACAAACCGATCTAGTTTAGTAAAGAGCTCACTACGGCCGCGTAAATAGGACAGGTGAAACAGGAGTGACGTCTGAGGCCTGCCACCTCCACGAAGCATCCTCAACGCACACCGACACCAGTAAATAGGCTGGTACAATTGCATCCACCCACTCGCTCTGATCGTCGTTGTCATCGGAGTACCTACCAGGTTTTTCGCGAGATTGCTGGTGCCTCTTTTTCCAGAACCACTTGAATGGACGAGCAACTTGGACACATGCAGGAACGAGTACGTGAAAGAGCTCTGCGCCATAAACTTCCACCCTCTCTCTGTTGTGAATCCCCCTTTTCGCTTATGTGTGTATCGATATTTCGCGATCGGAGTCCGTGCAGCGGCAAACGTCGAGCACAAGTAATTAAACTGCCATGTCGTGGTCAGATCTGCAGTTCATCTTTCCCTTCCTCGGCATGAAGCACAATTACTGATATACCAGTGCCAAGTACAGCAAGAAGACGTTCTCCGCATTCGTTAGTGAGCGTGAAATCTGACCTTTTTTAGTTTGGAGGTCCAGTAGCAGAAAGCGCTTGCACACTTGAGACGTACTTCCATCCTCGAGTTGTCTGCGCCAAGACAATAAGCTCGCAGGATTCTTGCAAATACCTGGTACGGGGCACCCTGCATCGGTAAATCTGCAAATTCATCGCCACGGGGCCTCTATTGATCGACGAATTGGTGGTCGAATAGGAAATGTCATTTCCAGGATGCGTGTCTTCATCAGTAGATATGCTGCCCTGGGCTCATAACCTGTATGACCTGCCAGAAAGAACACCCCTCGGCAAAGCAACATCATAGTTATGCCGGAGTTGAACGTCATCCTCAGCATCGCCGCCTCCGCCGCCCTGGCCCTCACGACTACCGGTAGTTCTTAGTAGGCAGAATGAATTTATTGACACTTCAGCTTGAGGCTTCGGTGGCCTCTTCATTTTTTCGTCCTCTTCATCGTGGGTAAGTATTTCAAGGTCATCCTTCTCCTTGAACATCATCTAAAAGCTTGAGTATCCAAGATAGACAGGATAGCAGTCGTACCCGACTCTCGTAGCTTGGTCTTCTGGGTTTGTCGCAACGTATGAACGCCGGTACCGCACTCACTTCCCTCGTTGTATTTACTTGTTTCTGCTGCTTGCTAGACTACAAATTACTAACTACTTGTTTTTTCCTTGCATGCGTCAACGTGGCTCACAAATCTTGTACAACATGGACGGCCGCGCCCTGCTCCCCTTCATCAAGACGCATGTTTTGGGTTTACTGGACTGGGGTCCCAGCGATGCTATGATCGAACAGCCTGCACTTTGCTGTGGCTGTGATTGGTATGGCTCGTGTGGCCAGATGTGCTGAGCAAACAGCTCAGCGCCGACGGCGTGAACTTGGACGCGCGGAAGTACTTGAGGGCATAGTATGAGTCCTCGAACAGCGCCACCACCTTGGAAAACGCGAAGCTGCTGGCGCTCACGTTGCGATCCGGGTGGATCGGATCCTCGATAACTAACGCCGACTTGCCGATGTGCGAGCGGCGGTTGTCAGCGAGTCTGTAGATGTATCCTCCGTCGCGCACAGACAGCCCGTTCTTGCGGTAATCGAAGATAATGCCAAAGAACTCCAGGATCATCAACAGGTGTTGGCCAAGTGACGCAGGGGGCTGCTGTTGCTGCGCCTCGTCGTCACTGTCCGCTGATGAAGAGTGACTGCACGACGAGCTCGAGTCTTCTGTGTCCGCGTTGCTGCTCGACACGCTGATCGAATCCAGCGAATGAGCATCCTGTGCGCGCTTCTTGGCTGCAGTAACGCTTTTGCGTTTTGCTGCCGAGAACGACGATCCTGCCGGTGCAGACACCGCTGCCGCGTAGCTAGACGGCGGTCCGGCAGGCTTTTTCTTCTCTGATACCTTAGCGATGCCCGCTGCAACTGCAGCATAGCTGAATCGAGGCTCCGATGACGTTTCACGTGAAGAATCGTCTGTAGCCTGCTGCTTCGCCACAATCGCCGCGTACGAAGAGGTTGGAGCCGGTATCGGCAACGACGTTGACTTCTTCAGCGGGCTATTAGCTCCTGCAGATGCCGTTCCCGATCGCTGCGGTTTGCTAGCTGATGCCTCGGTAGCTCTACCTTCGCCTTTACAACTACCACTCGAGTCAGCCTGTATCCGTCCTGCCTTCTGAGCCTGCATCTTGGACGGCGCGGGTGGCAGCGATCCCGACGCGTAGATAGAAGCTGCTTCGAAGCACGAATCGCCATTCCTCCACAGCTGCGAGAAGTGGATAATCATCAGCACGACGGAGTATGAGCTGAGTCCGCCCGTGTACGCGTCATTCAAGTCCCGTTCGCGCAGGAGCTGCTTGAACACAATCGCCAACGGGTAAATCTCCGGCATGTTGTCCGCGTAGCGCTTGATGAGGTCGCGCGCGAGCAACCCGCTGTGTGTCGCAGCCGACTCGAACGTGATGTCAATGGGCACGGACGTTTCGGCGCTGACAAGCTTCAGCACGGGCACTTTGGCCGTGTCCAGGCACAGTAGCGACTCGACCCACTTCTTCTTGTCCAGCACCTTGGCCAGCTGCCTCAGATGTTTGGCCGTGAGCTTGGCGTCGTTCACCTCCACCACGTCCAGAATGACCAGGTCCACGTCACTACTGGGCAGCCAGATGCCCGTCGAGTACGACCCGAACGTCTCCACCTTGGACTGCGGCCAGAGCGACTGCACACAGGCGCGCACGTTGGCGATCATCTCCTCGATGTGCACGGCCATCGTCTCCACCGTCTGCTTCGTGTACTTGGTATAGTCCATAATCTCCTCGTGCAGCGCGTCGGTCACGGCGCGATCGGCCTGCATGGCCATCAACGTCGGCTTGAGCTGCTGCTGCTTCTTCTGCTTGGCCCCCCAGCTCGGGAAGTTGTTCGAGACGGAGAACGTCGCGGAGGAGGCCGTGGAGCTCGCGCCGGGGGCCAGCACCAGCTTGTGGTTGCGGCTCTTGACGCTGTCCTGGCGCAGCAGGTCGGCGGCGTCCTGCAGCGGCGTCTGCTTGGCCTTGTTCTCCTTCTTTTTGGCGCTTTTCTTGGCGGATTTGGTCGGCAACTGGGCGGCGGCGGGCGCGGCCTTGGGGGGCGGGCACGGGGCGTTGGGCGGCGACGCGGCCTTGGCCTGGCGCGTCTTCTGCGCCTTTTCGTCGTCTCGGCGCGGCGCGAGGGCTGCCGCGCCGCCGCTGAGCTGGCGCCGGCGGTCCACCACGAAGGCGGCGTCGCGGGGCTTCATGGACCTTGGGCTCTGGGTCTTGGATGGAGGGGAGCGCTCGTATCAAGGTCTCTCGGTCGGTTGCTGCAGCTTTGTAATTGTGGAGACGGAGCGTGGGACGACAACTGGACGAGGAGATCGCACCTAAGCGGGGCCGATCGACGAAAGAAGTTGGGGTGGCGCACGTAGCTGGTGTGCGCCACCTCGAGGTGAACATGTAAGCTCTGCCAAGTCTCTGGAGCCGGTCGCGCGTCGTGAGAGATCTTTCGTGAAGCGGCGTGCCGGCGGCTTCAACGTGCACTGCCGCACCGGCAGTGCCAGCGGCATTGACATTGCCACTGGCAAAGCCACCACCACCGCGTGCAGGCTGCAGGCCCGCCCGAGCAGGACTATCTAGCAATGCTAGACTAGCATGACATCGCCGTCTGAGTCTGAGAATCCCACGCTGTGACGCAGCGCTAAAATCAGTTGCGAAACGCAATTTTTTCGGGCAATCTTTTCCAGCTCAAGCTTCTTGATATCATAGTGAGTTTCCTTTTTGGCGTTACAGTACCATCCTTTCCGCTTCGTTTCAGCCCAGGAGCTCACTAGTGCAAAACCCACGCGTGGCAAACGCGCGTTTTGCCATCCGGTGCGAGTTTTCACCTTATCCGCGAGAAACCCCTCGGCCACGACGACGGCAACGGCGAAGAGCGGACGCATGGCGGACGACGCGGACTGGCTGCCGGACTTGGCGGCGCTGGCGTCGCTCAGCGTGGCCGTGCACTACGTGCTCGGGCTCTACGGGCTGCTGGGCGCGCTGCTGATCTTCGTCCTGCTGGAGCACGGCGCGAGCCTCGGCGAGCAGCTGCAGCGGCGCGGCAAGGGCGCGTCCGCTCTGGAGGACGACGCGTCCACCGAAGGGGACGACGAGCTCCTGCCGGACGCAGAGCAGGAGGACGCGGAGCAGGAGGACGCAGAGCAGGCCGACGAGGACGAGGAGCTGCAGCGCCGCCAGCGCGTGGCGCGCCAGCGCATGGCCAGCCTCGTGGTCAGCGACGTGGGCAGCGTCGGCGACTCGCGCGAGAACATGGAGATGAACTCGCGCGCGCCTGTCGCCTTCGAGACGGAGCTCTTCGCGGGCCACGCGCTCTTCCTGGTGCGCACGCAGCCCGAGGACGCGCACTACGCGGCGCTGTTCGCGGGCAAGCGCCGCATGTTCTGGATCCAGGTGCAGGGCCGCTTCAAGCAGGCGCCGCGTGGACCCGTGTACCTGGGCGGCGAGCTGCCGGCGCGGATCGCGCCCGGCGTCTTCACGCGCAGCGTGGCGCTGGTCATCATGGGGCTCATCCGGAGGCTGGTGGGCCGCGTGAGCTTCAGCTTTGGCAGCTCCGCGGACAGCGAGAACGCGGACGAGCTGCCCGCGGTGGCCTTCCCGCTCTACCAGTCAGTGGACCAGTTCGTGGAGACGCCGGAAGGACAGGAGCCGCCGGTGCTGGGCTCGGCGGACTTTGCCGAGAGCGAGGAGCAGCGCAGGCAGAGAAGACACACGCCGCTCGGGGCGGAGCGGTACGCGGTCGGACCCACGTACACGTTCGACTTCCACACCATGTACGTGGACCTGACCAGGTGGGAGACAGCCAACTTGCCCGGCGGGCTCAACGCCATGGATCTCGCCAGTTTCTTCGACTCGCTGCCATTGAGGCTGGTGGCGTACGAAGTGAGGCCGACCGCGCTGGAGGCGTCGGACAGTCATCGACAGCGCGACAAGGACTATTTGTTCTCGTTCGAGGTCAAGTACGACCGGCGCAGACGCCGTGCTCTTCGCACCGACTACGAGCTCATGACCGCCGAGGAGGCCGTGCGAGAAGGCGCTGGACGAGGCAGCGGCAGAGCGTCGACTGTATCTGGAACGGGATTGAGTCTCATGGGTTCGGAGATGAGCACCATGAGCACGACGCTGAGCGATGCCAGCTCGCTCACGGAAGAGGACCCCGTGCTGGCGCAGGAACACGCTGCATTCGTGCGGCTCGAGCATGCTCGGCGACTCGGACAGCTCTCGTTTTCATACCTGTGCTGGATGGAGGAAGTCGACGTGGCGTCGGATGTGCGCCGCGTGCACTACGTATTCGTCGTGAAGGACAAGGTGGGCGAATACGATCAAGGAGTACTCGTACTGGACGGAGACGACGAGCTGGCCAAGCCCCAGAGTCGCTACCGACTTGCCATCGTGAGCAGTTATGAGCTGCGCAACTTGCTGCAAGGTCGTCACACTCAGAAAAGCGGCAAGACAGCCGAAGAGCTGACGAAACTGCGCTTCCACAGTCGCTCTCGCATTGGCAGCTACAGCACGATCTCGACCGAGGCACAGCAGGTCGTGATGCACCTCCAGAGGCTGGCTGAAGAACCGCTTCCACCAGCGGCATTGCCGTCTTTCTCCAGTGATTGCCCAAGCGACACCGAAACATTAGACGGAATCGGCAATGGAGAGGAGACGAAGACTCTCGGTGAAGGGCGCCTAGTTGTCGCTCAAGCAGCACTATACAAGTGCCTCATGAAGCGTCAGAGACTGCAGGAGTCGTGTACTCCTAGCACCAAGCTGTCTCCATCTCGAATAGGCGTGAACCTTAGTCGCCGCGACCGCGAAGACATGGGTGTGGTCTTCGAAGGAGTGGTGTACCGCTACTACGCTGCAGAATTGCTACGGCAGGAGGTTCTACTGCTCACGAAGGACGCACTGATGTTTTACCGATCGTACGCCTCCAGCGCTGAGAAGCAGGTGTCGTGCACTCACATCATCGGCGTGCGAGCTGTGGAGATGCCGTCAGGTGCTGTGTATCACGACGGTGCCACCGGGACTGATGGGGCTTTCGCACTGCAAATCAGCACGTTCGCGGAGGAAATTGTGCTGTGTGTCGGCACGAGTTCTGCGCGCGATGCGTGGGTGAGAGGCATCTTGCAATATTGCAACCTCAAGGTCAACTTCGACTGTGCGCTGCAAGGCGAGATGTACATCGGATTCGCCGCCGCCACTGCGCTCCGCCCTGCAAATCGCGTCGAGCTCAACTCGCGACTGCTTTTTCCACAGCTGAAACAGCAGCAAGAGCTGCCGGCGAGTGACGCCAGTGGCCCAGCGGGCGTCGAAACGATTTCAGCTGACACCATTCCTGGCGCGCTGCAGCTTGTGAAACGTACGCTAACACGCGCCTTGCACATTCTCAACAACGCGCAGCAGCTTTCAGTGACCGACGTCCTGGCATTCTTAGATGACGCGAGCGCGTTGCGGGCTGTGGACTTGAAGCTGCTGCAGGAATCTGGTTCACATGAAGAGCAAATTGCGTTCTACCTGAACTTGTACCACACGGTTCTGGCCCACGCCATGATCGCCCAAGGTTTCCCGCGCGGAAAAGGTCAGTGGAGTCGCTTCCTCACGCGGACATGCTATGCACTGAGTCGTGGACCCGATGGAGAGCAGGTTAGTCTGTCGCTGGCGGAGATTGAGCACGTGATCTTGCGGGCTCGCTTGCCCCGCGCCGAGCTGCCGCATTTGAGCGTAAATAGTGTTATGACAGCAGCGAACGGACCAGCGAGTCGACTGCTCGGCCTCGGGATCGCGCATCCAGACTTTCGTCTTAGTCTGGCGTTGGTGCTGAACCACATGAACAGCGAGGCGATCGTGATTTACGAACCCGAAAGTGTGCACGACCAGCTGAACACCGTTCTGCGCTCGTTGCTGAAGCGCAGCAGCGCTCGAGGGGGGTTAGAGATGAAAGAGGACTCGAACACGATCGTGTTGCCGCGTGTGTGCGACTGGTACCGCCGCGACTTCGGCGGAGTTGCCAGAGTGGGTGCCGGCCAGCGGGATGATGACGCTTCCGCCATTTACTGCGTTCGCAAGCTGCTCGGGTTCATGGACAGCACGTTGCAGCTTCAGGTGATCAATGCGTTGGGCCTCGATGACGCCCCCCTTCGCACCAAATTCCGCTCATTCAAGTATACACCGAAAACGACACTGGTGGAAGACGCAAGCTGTCGACCAGCAGTACCTGAAAGCAACGCTGACGGCATGGATTCGGTTCAAGCAGAAGAAGGTGGCGGGATGACGCAGCTCTAGGCTAGCGTACTCGTGTATATTTATCCTTCTACAGTTCGGTAGCAACCAGTGCGCGGCACATGCTTCATGCTCTGGACGACTGCATCCGCACTGCACACTCCAGCATCACAAAATTTAAGTGTATCCTTCCAAGCGTTCACTTCAACTCGACCAACTGTACGTTCCGATGGTCGAAGTTCAGAAGTTAACACCCCACACCAAAACGTCGCAAGGCTTCATTTTTCACACGTTTTACTGGTTCGGTTTGGCTCTTTCCCGTAACTCTCGTTCACTATTGGCCCTTCAGATGGAACCCCAATAATAATAATACCAATACGCCTTGGACGCTCGTTCGACCGACGCGCGCCGCTCTACTTTGATCTGCTGCTGCTCGACTTCTAAACGCGCCGTCCTTCACTTGGTTCTTCATCCTCATCACTTCTTGCCAAAACATGCACGACGCGGACGGTCGGACAGGAAACACATACACCCAGCCAACGCTTGGCCAGGCTGGCGCGCCTGGCGGCATGGCAGACATGACGCTGACACAGAAGAAACAGGAAACTTGGAACCACATACGACCGAGTCCACCGAGAGCGTCCAGCTCCCAGCTGCGAGCTCACGAGGACGTTGGCGACGAATTCGCTGTGCCGTTCGAGGTAGGGGGATCCATGTGGTTATCAGGCTTGATAGACTCCAACATCTTGACAAGACGCTCGTTACGGAACGTCTTTTGCTCCAAAATCTCGAAGTGGTGGCAGTCGCGGTTTGCACTGCAAGCAGTGAAATAAGAGCACAGTGAGTATATAGCCATTTCCGCCCCTCACGCTGCCCACACAATTTGTTACGTACTTGTCATAAGGGGGCACCATAATATCCAACATGGCACAGCCAATGTCCGAGCTGGCCTGAATGTTGTGCAAGTTAAACCGACGAGGGTCCAGCCACGTAGTAGTATCCTGCCCGAACTGGCCTTGGCGACTAATGCGAGCCCACGACACCGATCCTTTTTCAGGGTTGACAGCACTGGAGGGAAAACACGCACAAGCATTGATTAGCAACTTTGCGGGGAAACGCGAACTCTTGATCCAGAAGACAGCCAATGTACTCTGAGCTGAACGTGGCGTCCTCGTAGACAATCTCGCTCCCCGCTTCCAGTGTCTGGGCTTCCGTGTCGGATAATATATCGTATGATGTGACCGTAGCAGCGCCGTACAATCTGTTTCATAATAAGCGACATCACACACCTGTCAGGCACCCCATCTCTACTTTCCGCCGCCTCACGCACGCGTGCACCAACGTACACTCTCGTGACGACGCTCATGCCTGGGTGGTTGTGCAACGGGATGGAGCTGTTCGGCGGCATGAAGAAGATGCCGATGTCGATGGTGTCGGACTCCCAGAGCTTCCAGTAGTGCACGTCGCTCATGGTGCGCGCGATCTGCGGGGTGGGCACGTGGATACCGAAGTGGTCTGCTCGCAGCGCGGTGCACAGAGCGACCACGGGACGCAGCATCGTCTCGACCTGCATCAGCGACAGCCTCGTGTTGGGGAACTCGGTCCTTTCCACGCCGAGGTGGGCCAGCGTGTGCGTGTGCGTGGCCAGCAGCTGGTGCACGACGAGTTGCACCCCGGAGAGCCCCTGCAGACTGGCGCTCGCGGCCTGCTCCGCCTCGAGCGCCTTCTGCGCCTCCTTGGCCTGGACCGCCGCGGCCGCCGCCGCCACGAGCGCGTCCTCCTTCGAGATGGGCGGGTGGGGCAGCGTCACGCCGCCGTTCGAGTGCTTCCGCGGCTTGCCGTCGAGGCCGAACTCGGGCTCCTCGAGGCAGTGGCGGATGGACCGCGGGCTGATGATGGGGCTGCCGCTGACTTTGAACACGTTGTGCGGCTCGGCGTCCGCCACGGGCTCCCCCGGGTTGCGCGCCCGCGTGGGGTCGATGCGCTTCGTGTCCTTCTGGCGGGGCATGGCGAGGCGGGGCCGGGGGCGCTGGCGGAGCGGGAGCTGGAGCTTCTGCTGGCGCCGGACGAGGCCGTTGTAGTGGTGGCTGGGGTCGTACGGAGGGCCGTTGCTCGACGACGGCTCGGGCTGCGGCTCTCGGGCCAGCGGGAAGCCTCCGGGCGCGGACGAGTGCGGGTACTCGCGCAGGAGGCAGTAGACGAGCTGGCCGACGTCGCCTGCCTGGCGTCTCGAGGGGCTGGCGGAGGCGCTGAGCTTGGACTGGACGGCGCGGGTGGCGGCCTCGGGGGCGGCGCTGTGGGGGGCAGAGAGCGTGTGAGACTTGGCCATGACGGCGGACGTTAGGTGCGGGTGCCTCCTCCCCTCGTCCACGGCTACGATGAGGCTGGGGCGCTTCCTCTTGGCCACCGTGTCGGCGGCAGGCCTCGGCGATGGAGGCGCGTGCGGGCGAGCAATCGAGGGCTGCGGCGTTTTAGAGAGTGCAGCCGCCGAGCGCTCATGCAGTGCGCACGGAGGAGAAGGGGGGGGAAGGGAGGCCACTTTCACGCAGGCGGCTAAAAAGTTACTTACCGGGGGAAGCGGAGGCGGCGAGGCTGGTACAGCGGCTCAGTATAGGCAGTGGGGTGGGCTAGCGTATGGACATAAGACACGCACGGAATGCGAGATGCCTAGCCCAGCCAAATGTGCGTTTCTCTTTCGCCTGCAACTGCAGAGCGGATTGCCAGTTCCGGGGGCCGAACTGCTCCCCTGCGGTCAATGTTTTGAGGGGTGCATACAATATGGCAGGTCGACGACATACTGTTCCCTAGTCAAGCCATCGAGGCGAGGTATGCGATGTAGCAGGAAAAATCAATCTGGAGGGCCTCGCATGACGCGTCCGGATGCAGACTGAGCATGATTGCTAGGCTGGCCGCCAGCCCATTTTGTTAAATGCCGGCGCGGTCATTAGCGAAGTCAAACCAGGCGCCGATAAAGCAGATGAACGCGTTGCTTCCAGCGGGCAACCGTCGCCGCCTTGCCGGCGTTGACGGCCAAAATGGCGCGTGCCGCGACCGGCTAGTCCGGCGCAAGATTTGCTTTTGAGCTGGCGTGGTCCACACGTCGCATTCCGATCCGGTAAAGCCGCGCGGCTGCAGCGCTGCATTTCTCAGACCAACTCCTATTGGCAAATAGACATGGGGCCGCTATCGCCTCGAGAAGGCCCCACGTGTTGGCCATGCTGGCTGTTCCACGGCAACTTCAGCCCGTTTCGGGGCTGTTACACGGTGTGGGGGATGCCTGCACTTTGGCTCGGCTTTTCCGTGTCAGCCGCCAGCCGGCGTCCGGCAAATTCGTCCGGGATCCGAAAGGATGTGTGAAATACGTTTGGCTAGCCCGTGATCTTTGGTGTCGCAAACCTAACATATCATTCTACAAAACCGATATATACGTAGATACATCGTGTTAGAGGGGGGTTGAAGTATGTCGGCAGTATCGCCATTCTTCGCTGTTATTATTGGTTGTGTACGTAAAGAAGTGAGAGGATAGCTTCACGGTGAAGGAAAACCGTGACCAACCATACACCAATGGTTGGTCTGGACGAAAACCTCGCTATTATAGCTATAGCTCAACTATACGACCCATGTCAACTACAACACTACGTCACATCTTGAAGTGTTGCCCGACTTGTCGTGCTCGCTGAAATCCAACATTCGCCACGGACGTTCATGTCAGAGGAGTTGAGCATTCTCTACAAGTGCGCTCGCCCGTGCTGTCCCTTCAAAAGGTGCTCGTTGGAGATGATAAATAAGACAGCATGCACCTCGATCTAAACGTTCATATCATAGCATGATAAGACAGGGAACATTATTTATTGCGGCTTGCACTGCAATTTGCAGCACGAAGGAGAGACTAGCACGCCCATATCCACTCCAAAGCCTCAGCAAGTGAGCAGCCGTGGTCGCCTCTGATGCCTCCCCTTCGTTGCCCACCGGTTGAAGTGCGTTTCCAGAGCAACGCTGCTCTTTATGCCACCCAAGAATATGCGCTTTCTCTCATCGGCGGCATGCGCCATGTTCGTGGATGTACCAGAACGAATCATCCACATTTAGTCTGATTTGTAAATTTTACACAGGTATTCCGGTAAGCCAAGACCATGATTGGTTTCAGCTTGGCACTGCATTCGTGCGAGGTGTCACGCAAACATACAGACTAGGGCTCTTTCGTGCAGCGTATCAATACCTGAGCCTTTCCCCTAATATTTTTTTTAAATTTGCACGAAAGTACTTCGAAGTATATACTTTCGTGCACTTTCAGGCGCTGCACGAAACAGGCCTAATACAGATGCAGTGAAGCCGTGTATTACTGGCATAGTACTGAAGTATTGAGCTTCGGTGAGTGATACATTACAGCAACTGTATTTTGCTAACACTAAATGTAAATATGCGTACTGCAGCAACTACACCCTACATCGTATGGATACAGTATCGAGCAGAACACGCCACACACACAAAATTGGCAGGGGTCAAGTGAGAGAGTACGAGAGAGTACGAGCAGTCGTTGGTAGAGTGGTGGGGGAGACCAAGCCTCGGACGAGCAAAGTGGGAGCACTGCTCGTGAAAAAAACGGGGGAGCAATAAAACCTCGAGAGCACTGCTCTCGAGGTTTTAGTGTTCCATTGGTCTTATCGCTTTATGCAGGGGAGCACGAGCACTTTGCGGGGCCCTTTGCGCTCTTGTTCGTTCTCCGCGGGTCTCATTGGCAGAAAAGATCATTTCCAGTGATTGGACATTAGTCCGCTGCACTCGGCCGAGATATTTCCAAAGCTCAGTCGAATATTTACAAGATCTTGAGACGGTGGGGAAATCGCCTCTTTCCAGCACGATGGTTCTCACCCGAGCACAACGTGCCGCTCAAGGAGCAGCGTCGTTAATTGCGGTTGAAGACATGGAGACTGCAATAGTCGAGCACGTCGACCAAGCGCCATCAGCCATCGAGAAAGCTCC